>JBAWJQ010001242.1:0-294878 GCA_037783105.1 Bactrocera zonata | reverse complement strand
ATCATGTTTGTTTGCATTCAATAAAAAATAAGACTACATTTAACAAATATTGTATTTCATAAGAAAAAAAAAAAAGAAATAGATTAAGAAAATTGTAATCACTTTAGTAGTTATATAAGCAGAACATAATTTGAAAATATAATGTCACAGAAGTAACATTGTCGGCATTTTTATTGATCCGCTCGGACAAAACTAAAACTGGCGCAGTCGGTAAAAACAAACTGCAAAGTTGAGCGATACTAAAAACTGAAGTTTTTTAAATTTCGTAAGCTTTAGCAACGGGAAGCAAATCCTAAGATTAGCTCCCATTTTAAAGATATCTTATATATATATAAATATATAAGTCGGTCGGCACAGAAAGCCAAGTTTAAGAAACTTAAGTTTCTACACAAGTTATCTGGAACATCGGAGAGCGACTCCGAGGATTACAATTTGTGAAGGCGAAGAATAGCTTCATTCCGCCCATCAACATTACCAGGAAAAGTGGGATTACAGATTAATGCCCCACACACAGAAGACGCAGAGAGAGAGCGAAGTGCACCATACAAAGCAACAACAACAAGTTCAGTTGTATTAAAAGAGGATACATCAGCAATGAATCCAGGCGAGCAGCAACCACTTCAGATGACAGAATCGCAAATTTTGAAGGACGCTTCAAGAATCATAGACTTTGACGGCAGAGATTTATCATCGTTCATCAGGGAAGTTGACTTGATCCTTCCTTTATTCAACCCCAACCCATCAATGTTGGAATTCGTAACGCAGCGACACGTCAAAGCAAAAATTAAGGGAGAAGCAGCAAGTGTCATCCGGCCTTTGGGACCTACACCAACATGGCAGCAAATGAGAGAAGAACTCATAAAGAATTTTGGAGTAAAAGGAGTGGTAAAGGGTGTGGCCCTTTACAATCAGGCGATTATACTACGAAACTATAACGTAAGTCAATATTTTCAAAATTTCAAAGATATTTTAGATAAACTAAATTTAAAACATGAATTCGATAGGATAAAGCCTACAGAATTTTCTCCAATTAACAACGAAAGTTTAATTCTAAAAACATTTTTAAATGGAATACACTTCGACTTAAGCAGTGTAGTGATTAGTAGAAATATAAGCACCATTAGAGAGGCTTTTAGCGTTCTTCAAGAGACAGGTTTGCTAATGCAATTTGATAAAAGACGAAGCAATTATCAAAGAAATAATTATAGAAATTTTTCAAATAGAAATTCTTTGGCTCACAATTTTGGCAATTTCAATAATAAACAGTATATGCAAAATTCCAATAATTTCAATTTGGACAAAATCAGCAGAGAGAATTTCGTAACAATTCTAACCAAAATGACAATTATCAACAATTTAACTTTGGACAAAGTAGACAAAATCATTCTGAGCAATTTAGCTTTGGACAAAATAGGCAAAATAATTCTCAACAATCTAGAAGACATAATTCAGTCCAAAGGAGACAAAACCCCCCCGAACCGATGGAAATAGATCACGTTCAAGAACAAGCAAATTTTCGGTTGCCAGCCCAAAACAATCGTTACCGATAATAGAAGTGACCATAAAAAATTCAAAAATTAAATGTCTTATTGATGCTATGTTCGGACCGACATTGAAAACATTTTGAAAACACATTTGTATCGTTCGGACCGACAATTTGTGTTTTCGCTGAGTTTTCACTGACAACTATCAATACGGGGATTCTCTTGCTCTTGCAAGATTGCACGATGACACATAATAAAAACATCCTAAACCGAAATATGCAAGGCCAAGAGAGCACCCATTACAGAATCTAGTGATATATGACGGCACGAAAATAAACATGGGTTTTGGTCTGACATATTTTACAGCAATTGCAAATAAATTTTTGAGTGCGTTTGTTGTGCCGTTGCACCAAGAAGAAAATTCTGCAATTTGTGCACCGTGCAAGAACAAGAGAATCCCCTTAACAGTGAGCAGCTGTATTTGTATATGGAATGTAAGCAAATATCAAGTGACAATTTAGGGCCGGCAAAATATGTCTTCCAAAAAAATCTATTAAACTAGAGCAGGCACCGATTATAATGAGTGGAATGTAAGTTTTCAAGTAGTTTTCAGCGAAAACTGTGTTTTCGTTTGACAGATTTTACATGGACGAAAACACAAGTTTTCGTGCGAAAACCAGTTTTTCCCCCGAAAACATGTTTTAGTTGTCGGTCCGAACATAGTATGACACAGGGTCTACAACATCATTATTGAAATATAATGTGTTAAAAGATTATGAATGCATTGAGCTTGATTAACCAATACACTTTAGCACCATTAAGGAAAATTTTCCCCTAAATAAAGAGTTAGTCACCCCAACCCCAAACGAATTCAATGAAAAAAGTTATATGCATTGGAAACTAACCAACATAAAAAATAATAACTTTGATGCTGTAATAGGACAGAATATTTTAAAACCTATTAAAGCAATAGTTAATTTAGAAAAGGAGTATGTAGAAATAAACGGCAACAAAGTTAAATTTATAAACTCATGCCCTTACAACTACGAGATATTAATGTACTTACAGAATGTAAAGAGAATTTGCTAGATATTTTATCAAATATGTAGTGACATGAATGAAGAAGAAAAGCAAAAATTAGAATACATTCTAAAAGCAAATAGCGATTTATTTTTCCAAGAAGGTAAAAACCTTTCTCAAACTCATGAAATTCAGCATGAAATTGTTACAAAAACAAGTAGACCAACTTAAAATAAAATTTATAGAAATCCCCAAATTCATGAAGAAGGAATTAGTAGGCAGATGAACAAGATGTTACGCCAAGGTACAATTAAAGAAAGTAATTCCCCGTACAACTCGCCTCTTTGGATTGTGCCGAAAAAGCAAGACAATTCAATGAAGAAAAAATGGAGAATAGTTATTGACTACAGGAAGCTAAACGAAGTCACTATAGATGACAAATTTCCAATACCCCATATAGAAACAATACTCAGCAAACTTGGAAGAGCTCAGTATTTTACAACATTAGATCTTGCAAAAGGCTTTCATCAAGTATTAATAAAAGAAGAAGATAGACCAAAAACAGCTTTCTCTACACCCCAAAGACACTTTCAATTCATAAGAATGCCTTTCGGACTAAAGAATGCACCAGCAACTTTCCAACGTTTAATGAATTCAGTTCTTAGGGAATATATCAACAAGATATGTGTAGTTTATTTAGACGACATCTTAATTTTTAGTTCAAGTATTGAAGAACATACCCAAAATATCAACAAAATATTTTCAGCATAAAGAAAACATATTTTAAAGATTCAGGTAGATAAATTAAAATTTTTCGCGAAAACAACTGAATTTCTAGGTCGCACTTTAACAAGAGAAGGGATACACCCAAATTTAAGCAAAATCGAAAACATACAAAAACTAAAGTTGCCTACTACATCAAAGCAAATTGAATCATTCCTAGGTATTATAACAGATTAGATATTATTATAGAAAATTTGTAAGCGATTACGCTAAAGTAGCACATGGTTTAACAAAATAATTAAAAAAGGATATTAAAATAAACACTGGCGCTCCTCAGTACATATCATCCTTTCAAAAACTTAAAAATCTATTAGTAAGCCCACCAATATTGAAATATCCAGACTTTAACAAAAAATTTGGCATTTCAACTGATGCAAGTGACTTTGCAATGGGCGCAGTATTAACCCAGGACAGTCTTCCTAAAAGCTATGCTAGTCGAACACTTAACAAACACGAAAGAAGTTATTCCACAACGGAAGAAGAACTACTAGCTATTGTCTTGACAGTGACATATTATAGACCCAAAATGACAGAATATAAGATTACGACACTAGTTTACAGTTAGTTTTTTTCGGTTTAGCTCTTGACAATTCTTACAAAAACAAATACATTGTGCAACAATTGCGTGACGTCACAGTTTTGCGTTGAGAAGAACAAGCATAGAAATGCATACAAATTGTAAACAGAAAAGTAAACACTTTTGGAAATTCCCAAAATAATATAATTCATTCGTCTTTACAGGAAAAATTTCAGTGGAATGTTTAGAATATTGTTGCGAGAAAAGATATAAGTAGTTTTAGGCACATCCACAATAAATAGAGTGTGGAAATTGTTCAAATGAAGAAAACCAGTTAAAGTGTACTGTTGTATTTATTTAAATTTCTAAGCATAAATATATTAATTTTTTAAAATGAAATGTGCAGTGGCTTGTTGTAATAATTATTATGCAATTAAAGGATCGAAAACGAGTTTTTTCAGTTTTCCGGCCGATTTAAAAGTTGCCAAAAAATGGGTGTTATTTTGCAAAAGAAATGATATATTTAATACTAAATCCTCTTTAATAAAAATATGTTACAAATATATCTTCAATATAATTTCACAATTCTTTTATCATAATTTCATACATCTGATACATCTGAACTTATAATATATGTATATATTTATATACAACACAAGAAACGTCTTCTCCATTTGAATCACAACTTAATAGACAATGTTATTATCAATAGGCCGATATATTTCTTTAGAAATGATTCAAATCTTTTTACTCAACAATATTCAATCGCTTCACTAAAACTTTTCATTAAAATCGAAAGAATTAATAATATTTTGCGAATTTACAAAAGTGTTTACTTTTCTGTTTACAATTTGCAAGCCATTTGACAGTTTTTCACTCTTGTTCTTCTCAACACGGAACTATGACGTTTCGTAATGGCGGTCGTCGTAATCTTATATTTTATCATTCCTGTTATAGACCATACATTTACGGCAGAGCATTTGATCTCTTAACCGATCACCAACCACTTAAGTGGCTCCAAATAAAAAACAAGGGAAAAGACATTAACACAAGATTGCAAAGATGGTTAATTAAACTAGGTGAATACAATATTAATATAAATTACGTGAAAGGAAAGGAAAATAACGTAGCCGATTTTCTAAGTAGAATAGATAGTAACACAGGCGAGATTCATTCATTGAAAGAAGACAACATATGCACAAATGCTACAATCCACTCTCAAGAGGAGGAACTAAATGATCATTTTCCAATTTTACATACTATTGTAAATTGCTTCAATACACAAATCATTTTAACAAAAAAGAAAATTATGGAATCTGAAGAACTAGGCAACACGAAGAAAATTTTTATTAGCGCAGAAGATATAAAAAAATAATAATTTCATATATCTTTGTCGTAGGCACATAAATAGTGGAAAAGTAGATATTTTTTCTTATTTAACCGATAATCAGTACAATATAGTTCAGCAAAAGCTTATTCAAATATTTAATAGACAGGTAAAGTTTTTTAGATGTGAATTCCATGCTAAAACATAACAGCGAAATACCCAACGAAACAAAAAGACACAATAAAACGAATCACCAAAGTGGACAGACATACGGCGCCAAAACAACAGCAGCATTTTCTAGCAACAACAGCAGCAGAGTCAGCAGCAACAACATAAGTAGCAGCATCTGCATATCAACGCGGGAAACAAAAAAGGTTTTATCTAAAATATTTATTATATTTATACTTGTAAATAACCCTTGAGTTAAGTTCTAATTGTATAAACGCACACACATAACCAAACAATTGTACATACTAACTCACCCTATACATATGCAAGTATTAAAACCCTTAAATACTCAAATTTAATTGTTAATTATCCGAAATATAATAGTTTTTTATTTTATTTGGCACACCGGCAAATTCACGTCGATCACCCCGACATTTTGCTCCTTCGAGCCCGATCGCCCGCCTCATAAAATAAACCCACCCAATTCAACATCATTTGGAACATCAGGATTTCGGATCAACAGGATTATATTCACCTACCCAACCAGCCACACTCATCAAAAATATAGGCATATATTAATTAACCCAATCAACTATTAAATCAGCAAACGAATACGTGGAAAAATTGTAAGTACTCAAACCTAAATTTATTTAAAATATAAATTTATCAGTGCAAATCGGAATAAAACGGCAAAAAAAAAAGGAAAACAAAAAAAAATTTATAACTCTATTCAAAGTAAATCTTTTGCTTAACCGGTATTAAGCACAAAGTATTTGCAAAATTTGTTATTGCCATATTCCGCCTTGCATTTTACCCGATCACTTACATACATACACACATATTTTTTGAGAGCCAAGTAGCGTCGCTTTGGCACCCACCCGTACTTACGCGTACATATGTTTTATTGCATTACCCGCTCAACTAGCAACAAACTAACGTTAACTGCTAGTGCAGTGTGAGCAAGCAAAAAACAGACCCGGTAGGAAAAATTTCAAAAGACCCATTAGGAAATTTTTCGTTCGTCGGAATTTCACTCATTATATTTTGCGGTTGAAAATATACACAGCAAACAAAAAAAAAAAAAAATAAAGTCGTTGCTTATTAACTTATTCAAGTTCAAAGTTAAATAAAGAAATAATTTTTCAAATTTATTATTTGTTTTATTTCAATTTAATTAATTATTACGACCCGGTCAAGTGACTTTTTAATAATAATGGAAGAGTTCAAATTTTGTATTTCCGATTTGTTCGAATACATTGAGGAACATTACGACACCCAACCCGAAGATGAGTCAATTTATACCCTAGAAATAAAAAGGGTTGAACTCAACGCGACATACGACAAGGCAAACAAGTCGCACGATGCCTTTCGTAGAACCCCAGAAAAACCCGGTGAAACTATTGATTTTGCAAAAATCAAAGAAAAATTTAAAAAGGGTCATCAATTATATTTGAAATGTTTAGGATCCATTAATCAAGCTATTGATGATCTCAAGATCCCAGCCCCAATAATAAAGGAACGAGTTTCAGAGGAATTTACATCGCGGGACATAGGACCCTCAATACATATTCCACCTTGTGATACGGACATATTTTATGGAGATTTCGCAACCTGGCCTTCATTCCGAGATATGTTTACGGCTATATACGTAAACAATCACAAAATCAGCAACGTGGAAAGACTGTTCCATTTAATTCAAAAAACCCGAGGAGAAGCAAGAGCAATTGTTAAAAACGCACCCTTAACAAATGATGGTTTCCTGATGGCATGGAGAGACCTGGTATCCCAATACGAGAACAAACGAGTTCAGGTCAACGCGCAATTGAAAATTTTATTCAACCTACCCCAAGCAACCCAAGAAAGTGGAAGCGCGATTAAACACCTTCAGAGTACCGTCAACAATTGTCTCACAAATCTGCACAACGTGTACATAGACACTACCAGCTGGGACCCCATCTTAATCTTCTTATGCGGATTGAAACTACCCAAAACCCTACTTCATCAATTCGAGGACACCCTACAAGATAACTCGGAAATACCCTCCTGGAAAACTTTCGACGCGTTCCTCACTCACAGGTATAAATCCTTGGAAGCAGTAGGAAATCTAACTGACCCCGTTCCAGTGACCCAATCCGACAGTGGATCCTATAGAAAAGGAAAAGACAGGAAGTTCAGCACATTTCACGCTAATGTTTCCGGAACTTCGACCCTGGATTTTTCACATGCTAGTGCACACCCAGTTAGAGGCAACAACTTTTCAAAAAAACCTCATGACGTTGAAAGTTGTAAGCTTTGTAGAGCACAACATTCAATTCGAGAATGCCCAAAGTTCTTACAAATGAATGTTGAGACCCGAATAACCACAGTAAAAAATAATGATTATTGTTTCAATTGCCTTGCATTATCTCACAGTTTCAGAGATTGCAAGAGCAAATATTCTTGTAGAATATGCAGAAAGAAACATAACACACTTCTGCATAGGGATACACCAATTCAATCCCCCCCGCAAGGATCAAGAGCCTCAAACCCGCCTCTTGACCCAAACACCAGTAGTACCTCCCAAACCCTTAATACCAATACCAATCCGCAAGCCTACACAACCCTCTTACAGTCCACTAAAAATAAAACTCAAGACCCTCAAAACTTCAGTGGGAAGCAGATTTTGTTAGGTACTGCTGTAGTCCAAGTTTTATACAAAGGGCAAATATTCACAGCTCGCGCATTAGTCGACTCCGGGTCAGAAGCCACTTTTATTTCAGAAAAATTCCAGAGAAAATTGGACATACCCACGTTCAGGAAAAATGCACAAGTGACTGGATTGAACAACACCGTTTCGGCAACACCCTCCAAAATTTGTGAACTCACCCTTGGTTCACCGACAAGAAAGGAGTTTAAGATAACAACACACGCGTTTATCTTAAAAACCTTAACCGATAATTTACCCACTCACTCACTTAATACGATCATCACTAATACAGATTTCGGTTTTAGTTTAGCTGACCCTCACTTTTATAAACCTAGACCAGTCGACATATTGATCGGAAGTGACCTGTACCCACAAATCATTCTCAGTGGTGTACGGAGAAATGTACTCGGGACCCTTCTAGCCCAAGAAACGGAATTCGGATGGATTTTATCCGGACCCACACCAGAAAAACCCTTATCACCCTCAATAATGTCATTCTTCAATAAGATGACCCCAGACAAGTTGCTCACACAATTTTGGGAAGTTGAAGAAGTTCCAAGGAAGCCTCTACCATCAACTTCAGATATAGTTTGTGAGCAAATTTATAAAAATACGACCCACAGAAACTCAGACCCTTTAAAACCCCAGAAAACATAGAATTGGGCAACTCAAGACACATAGCTCTAGCTCAATTTCTTAGAAATGAAAAATCATTGTCGAGAAAACCCGAAATAAAAGCGGAATACGACAAGGCCATCAACGAGTATTTGGAACTCGGTCATATGACCAAAGTTGAATACGACCCTGCGGATAATACGAAAACGTATTATCTTCCACATCACGCAGTCATCAAACCGGATCGCATAACGACTCAACTGCGAGTGGTATTCAACGCTTCATGCCCCACCTCGAACAGGAACAGCCTCAATGATGTACTACATACTGGACCCATTCTACAAGCTGACCTCGTAATCCTAGTAGTGAAATGGCGAATGTTTCGAATCGTATTCAACGCAGATATCCAAAAAATGTATCGTCAAATACAACGAGTAAAGCAAACACACTCCGTTTCAAAGAATCTTATTTAGGAAATCCCCTAACGACCCTATCGAAGATTTTGAATTACAAACTGTTACGTTTGGTATTAACTGTGCTCCATTTTTAGCTATCCGTACCCTCCTCAAATTAGCGAATGATGTACAAGGAACCCACCCACTGGCAGCAGAGATACTTCGAAACGGAATGTATGTTGATGATGTACTTGCAGGAGCACATGACGTACCAACAGCGATATTGGCACGAGATGAACTCACTTCGTCTTTAAAGTCCGCAGGATTCGCTCTACGCAAATGGACCTCAAATGACCCAAAAGTTTTATGTGGAATCCCACAAGAGTTTACCAGAATCCAATAACGCAAAAACACTAGGAATCAGATGGAATGCAAAAAAAGATGCGCTCTTTTTTCTCATCAACCCTATTCAGGATAAATCGTCGTATACTAAAAGAGAAGTACTATCGATTATAGCAAAATTATTCGACCCAGCTGGTTGGCTCAGCCCCGTTGTAGTCACAGCAAAAATAATAATGCAGCAGATCTGGCTGGATAAATCCGATTGGGTTGAATGTCTGAAACCCTTAACTCTCCATCGATGGAAAATATTCATAAAGGACTACGATTCCTTAAATCTCATTGAAATTCCTCGATGGACCCACTTTTCGACATCGGCGATCATTAATTTTCATGGATTCTCTGACGAATCTGAAAAAGCCTACGCAGCAGCCCTATATATCAGTGTTTCTACAAATGCAAAAAAAGGCTAGAACTTTGTGGAGCTGTTCTTCTGGCGAATCTAGTGGATGCGACCCTACCCCAACTAAGTATAACCAAATACCGTACTCACCTTTGGACGGATTCCACAATTGTTCTGTCATGGCTTAGCAAACCCCCATACACATGGACAACCTTTGTATCCCACCGAATTGCCACAATCGCAGAAAAGGTTGGAACCAAAAATTGGACTCACGTCGAAAGTCAAGACAAACCGGCAGATCTAGCTACTCGCGGAAGCACACCTCTGGAAATGGTTAATAATAACCTCTGGTGGAACGGACCCCAATGGCTAACACTCGACCCAATACACTGGCCAGTTACCAAAAAATCAAGCGATATAACACTGAAACTCCGGCCAATCAGAACCTTCGTGAACACAACACAAGAGGATATCCTGGATAGATTCTCGTCCTTACCCAAAGCCATTCGAGTTGTAGCATATTTGTTTCGATTCTGTTCAAATGCGTCACCCAATAAAACACAACAGTCATAGACGACGTTGGAAATAACTCCAGAAGAGTTCAACACTACCCGCACGAAGCTTATTATTTTATCCCAAAAGAAGTATTTCCAGGAAGAGTATGAAGCCTTAACCCAGAAAAACAGCATACCCAAAAAAAGTACAATTTTGACACTAAACCCTTTAATCGATCCCAAAGGAATAAGGCGAGTTAATGGTCGGTTGAGAAATTCAGCGGCATTATCATACAACGAGCGTTATCCGATTATACTACCCTATAGCAGTCGATTAGCCAAACTACTCACCCAATTTACCCATCTAATAACCCTTCATGGCGGCAACCAGCTAGTATTACGACTTATGCGTTCTGAATTTTGGATACCGAAACTGAAAACACTCATCAAGTCTACCATTCATCAGTGCAAAACTTGCGTTTTGCACAAAAAGCGCAACACTACTCAGATTATGGCAGCACTACCCGCAGAACGTACCACCTTAACCCGTCCATTCGCAGCAACAGGAATCGATTTCGCCGGTCCCTACGACATAAAAAATTACACCGGCAGAGCATGTCTGATCACAAAAGGTTATGTATGCGTATTTGTTTGTTTTGCAACCAAAGCAATACATCTAGAGCCAGTGAGTGATCTCACCACCAACGCATTCATGGCCGCATTCGCACGTTTCTTTTCCAGGCGCGGATGTCCCGCCGATCTCTATTCGGACAATGGTACTAATTTCGTGGGAGCGTCTAAACTTTTAAATAAAGATCGGCGAGAATTCATGAAGTCATTGAAAACTCAATTAACAACTAGTGAAGCACACCAAAACATCAACTGGCACTTTAATCCTCCAGGAGCTCCACACATGGGTGGACTCTGGGAAGCAGGAGTGAAAAGTTTAAAGAGCCACTTGAAAAAGGTGTCCCAGAACCAGAAATTCACTTTCGAAGAACTAGCTACCCTTTTAACTCGAATCGAAAGTTGCTTGAATTCTCGCCCTTTAAGCCCATTAAGTGAAGACCCAACAAATTTAGAACCTTTAACTCCAGGCCATTTCTTAATAGGTACCCCTTTATTAATCCCAGCAGAACCCAATTTAGAAGATGCACATCTAAGCATCGCACAAAGATGGCAGAAACTGAAGATACTCCATCAACACTTCTGCAAACGATGGAAAGAAGAATACCTGAAAGAACTCCACAAAAGATATAAACGGAAATACCATCAATGCAACATAGACGTTAACGATATGGTAGTTATACGTCAAGAAACACTACCCCCAAATGAGTGGAGACTTGGTCGCATCGAAAAAACGTATCTAGGTGCAGACAATAAAGCAAGAGTAGTTGACATACGTACCTCTCAGGGAACAATTACCCGCCCAATAACCAAAATAGTCACTTTACCAAATAATTAATCTTATTTTCTTATAGTGACATGGCCCCTCAAACCAGCACGAAGCCAATTTGCAGCCGCCAAAGCAGCCCCACATTCACTGTGCGATCACTCAGTGTGACCCGTAGCATCAGCCCACTCTCGGACGAAGGGACCCTAGCAAGACGCCTACATCGCTTTAAAGCGACCCTTTCCCCCATTCGAGAGGAGCGAGGAAATACCCATCGCATGGCCCGACGTACTATCAGCCTTTCTCCTATTCGAGAAGAACGAGGAAGTACCCATCGCACGGCCCGGCACACTATCAGCCGTTCAGCAAAACGAACACACAAGCACGTCGCCTGTGGATTGTGCAAAAAGGATCATAGACTGGTAACATGTTCAAAATTTACTGAAAAGAACATCAACGAAAAGTTTGACGCAGTCATTAAGTATAAGTACTGCGTCAATTGCTTGGCCAGATCGCATTCCACCCAAAAGTGCACAAGTAAAAAACGATGTGCCACGTGTAATGGGGAACACCATTCAACCCTACATGGACACCCCAGGCTGTTCTGCAAAGAGCAAAAGAAAATAGCAAAAGGCGAAGAACGATTACGTAAACAAGAGGATCTACCGACGTTACTGGCCAAGCCGACCCTCATACCAACAGTCATGATCAAAATTAAACATGATGGCAAATGGAACAAAATACGAGCCATAATCAACCCGACCCGAAAGGTGACTATAATTGCGTCAGAACTGGTTCAGAGATTGAGGTTACCGAAAACGTACCTCGACTCGCATCACATATGCAAAGTCGTCATAGGATCATTAAGTGATTCCGATTGGCATGTCGAAGTTAACTGCCTATTGACGCATAATTTACCGACCCGACCCTATAATCGTGACTTAAGTGGCGAAATCATTAAGAAGTTCGACCACTTAGTCCTAGCCGACCCTACATTCTGGAAAGACGACAAAATCATGTTGGAACTGGGAGCGGACATCTACCCAAGATTGATGAAACCCGGCCTATTCAACCCCGATAACAGCACCGTGATCGCACAAAACACCGCACTCGGTTGGACTTTAACCGGTGCTTGTGCGATTTAAACCCCAAGTATACCTCCAACCCGTTCATAACATTACACATTTACCCAATTCAAAATAGATCTAAAAATCTTTTCATTCGCAGGCACTGCAAGGCGGCCGGGATATTCATACCAAATGAACACATCCCTGCATTGTCCTCCTAACTCGTCTAAATACGAATTAGAGGACAATGCAAAAAACACCCAACAGCGCCAACATAACAGCGAAATACCCAACGAAACAAAAAGACACAATAAAACGAATCACCAAAGTGGACAGACATACGGCGCCAAAACAACAGCAGCATTTTTTAGCAACAACAGCAGCAGAGTCAGCAGCAACAACATAAGTAGCAGCATCTGCATATCAACGCGGGAAACAAAAAAGGTTTTATCTAAAATATTTATTATATTTATACTTGTAAATAACCCTTGAGTTAAGTTCTAATTGTATAAACGCACACACATAACCAAACAATTGTACATACTAACTCACCCTATACATATGCAAGTATTATACCCTTAAATACACAAATTGAATTGTTAATTATCCGAAATCTAATAGTTTTTTATTTTATTTGGCACACCGGCAAATTCACGTCGATCACCCCGACAATGTGAAAAATTAAGAACAAGTTTATAAACAAATTGCTCAATATCATAAAAATGAAACAGGCCATGCAGGTACTAATGAAAATTATGAAAAATTGAAAAAACTTATATACTGAAAAAATTTGAAAGTTTTGATTCAAAAATATATAAATAATTGCGATGTTTGCAATAGAGCAAAATATGATAGAAAGCCTTTAAAACCAAAATTTCAATTAACAAAAACACCACCAGATATGAATAAAATAGTTCACGCAGATATATACATAAATAAAAAATGTTACTTTCTTACTTTTATAGACAAATTTGCGAAATTTGCTATGGCATTTCAGCTAGAAGATAGAAACAGTATAACTATCATAGAAAAGCTTACATTATTCTTGTCTATCAAAGGAAGACCCAGAAAGTTATTATTAGATAATAAATTCAACTCAATTAACATAAAAGATTTTTTTAGCAAAAAAGAAATAGAAGTTCATTTTACAAAACCAAACAGTCATACTGGGAATTCAGATATCGAAAGATTTCATAATACTCTCTCCGAAAGCATTAGAGTCCTAGAAATTGAAAAACCAAGCCTTTCGACAGCGGAAAAAGTATTTCAAAGCATAGAATGGTATAATAAATCTTATCATTCTACAATTAAAGACACTATTCAGATGACTAAAGAAAAATGCATAGGAAAACTAAATAGAAATAGAGAAGAGTTTAATAACACTCAAAAAGAAGGTTACGTAAAAAATTATGAAGCGGTTCGGCACAAATACGAACCAAGGTATAGAAAATTGCCATGAGATAATATTCACCCGACTAATATTAAACGTCCAAACAAATTTTTTAGATCAAATACATCTTCAAAATAACATTGATGATAGCAATTGTAATAATTAGTAATGCAGCCAAACTGGAAGTACATCTACAATACAATTAAAAACTATTATTCCAATACCAAATACAGCAGGCAAAGAAATAACAGCAGAAATTGAAAATGTTTTTGAATACAAAAATGTCACTTATAAATTCGAAGAAGCTAAAACACTCAATGAACTACAAATTTCTAAACATTGCATCTACTTATTAAATTGTGAACTTATCAAAAATAGCATTACAGAAATTTTTCAAATTGATGAAGAAACTATTTTAATAAAAAATGCAAATGCATAGAACTAAACCAGAACTGCGACAACAGAAAAATTAAGTTAAAAAACATTACATTGATTCATTATAATAACTGCACAATTAAGATCCTATCCAAACATTCTCAAATACTAAAATATCATACAATCAAAGATTTTATTATCCAAACTATAATACTCACAATTTCACTAACAAAATTACAATTAACGACCTTGTATTTAAAAACGAAGAAAATTTAAAAGAAATTAATGAATTAAAATATCATAAAAATATCTCTCTTATTAGAATATCAATTTTAGGTTTTATTTTGATTATAATAATAATTTTAATATCTTGTAAAACTAAAAAAAAGAAAAGCAATACTATTTCAACTCAGGAGAATTTTCCATTAAGGGAGGGAGGAGTTATGTGTACACTATCATCCCAACCAGACACCACACAACAAAATATTGTAAATTGGACAAAATAAAAGATTAAAGAAAAACAAGTAAACATTACAAAAAATAAGAAAACAAGTAGAGATAAAGAACATAATTCAAATGCATACAAACATGTTTTGGTCCTTATGTTTGACTGTAATGATAACCCAGACATTATCGGGTAAACCACACAATCATATTTGTTTGCATTCAATAGAAAATAAGATTACATTTAACAAATATTGTACTTCATAAGACAAAAAAAAAAACAAAGAAATATATTAAGAAAATTGTAATCACTTTAGTAGTTATATAAGCAGAACATAATTTGAAAAAGAAACAGAATAAAATATAATGTCACAGAGGTAACATTGTCGGCATTTTTATTCCTCCGCTCGGACAAAACTAAAACTCGCGCTGCAATTAACTCTCGCAAACACAAATTAAATCAATCAATCTTGCACGCGGCGTACAACAATTAATTCGAAAGGAATCCTGCACATCGTTGAATTTTCGTCTGGACGCTTCATTTATTCGATCGTATCTTGGCATGTAGCGAATCCCTTTACATACTTATCATACATTTTTATTATTCTGTGAAGTGTCAATATTAATTTTTTTTAATAAATTAAATTGTATTAAAAAATATAAGAGTACTTTTTTCTTGCCCCCGTTTAATCAACCAGGATAACGACTAATTCCACCTGGTAATTGATATCGACCCTTTATTTCTATATTACGGTGTGAAAATTAGCGGAATAGAAGAACATGAACCCCTATATTATGAACTCCTTCTGATATTTTCTGCTTCCAATATATAAATTAAGCACCAATGAATATATCGGTTATATTAGTTAGATATCTTAACAAAATTAAGGGGGTCTATAATATTGGATATATTATAGTTTGACGCATAAGATGGGTGGAATTGGTCAACCAGCTATGGGTAAACAATAGTATGAGTTTAATTAAAATAATAGAAGTGTCTGGTCACGAAGCGTTCAGAATATTGGAAATTATTACGGAAACAGACTATCAATCGGCCAAATATCGTGACAAAGGTGAGCCGAAGCCAAAAAACTCGTCAAAGCAGGTCAAAGTCAAGGTTATGTCTACAATTTTCTTTGATTATCGAGGAATGGGGCACTCGGAACTCCTTCCGACTGACTCAACTGTAAACAAATTATACTATTTAATTTTCAACCAATATTGTGCTGCAACCACCGCCATTCGCCTGATTTGGCTCGGTGCGACTTCTGGCTATTCAACCAACTCAAACGACCGCTCCAGGGAAACTATTTTGAGTCAATGAAACATTAAACGTGAATCGCCACGCGCATTGAAAACTATTTCGGAAATTGACTTTAACAACTGTTTCAAGTATGGGAAAAAACATTGATTTAAATGGATTGGAGCCAAGGGGGATTACTATGAGGGAGGAGACATAGATTTTAAATATTAAATTAAGAATTTTAAAATTATGAACAAAGTCGTACTATTTTTTCCCCGTAGTACTAGTATGTTTACTCTGATCCTATAATGAATATGTACGTGTCTCGCGGGTGACAACGCAGGCGTTTATTTGTTTGCGACTGATTATGAGTAATGTGGCATCAAAAGACTAATGCCAATGAATGACGCTAAAGAGGCTAAATAAAGTATGCCAGCCAAGAGGACAACAAATTTGAGGTGTCCAACAACAAGAGAAGGCAGAGACAAGCCACTTACAGTGTAGAACCACAGCTACAAGGGGAACATTGAATGACGAGCCTGTTAGTCAGCGGCTGAAGACGGAGTATGACTGTCAAGCGGATTAATTTAAGGCATTACATGCCAGAGCCACCACAACAAGCATTTAGCTGCTATGCATGGGTATGTGTGAGCGTGGGAACGTGTGGGCAAAAGCCGCCAGCTGCAGCAACAACAAGACAAAAGAAGTGTTACCATCATGCTGGAATCTTCTGTTGTATAGAAGCAAGCATTGTATTGCAAAAAAAAATACTGGCAGCGACAAACTGAACCACAATAGCAATAACAACAGCACTACCATTCGTGACACTGTCTGCGTCAACTACGCCGCTGGCGAATGTGAATGTGAAAGTTAAAAGAAATGCGGCAACACAAAGCCAGAAATACCAGTCGGACAACAACAAAGCGCCGGAAGGAAGAAACGGCAAGCAGACAGGCGACTGATGTGACACGAAGGAATAAGAATTAATACGTGCATTCGTATGTAGATAGCCGAGAGCCGATTTGGTAGCAGTAGTTACTGGCTGCTACTGCTGGTGCTCTTTAGCGCATGCCGTGGTTGAGCGTCGGTGGCATTGCTGATGGCAACAGTGGCAGCGTGGTAATAAATCTGTTTAACTGACTATCGCCGGAGTTGGGGCAGGCAGTCAGTCAGCAGGTGGAATACGCTGAGCGCGGTTCGGTTGGGTGGTGTAGGCTTAAAAAATAAATTAAGAGAAATACACGCACACAAAGATGACTACGAAGAGCACATATAACAATATTAAATAAAGCTATTTAGAAGTATTTTAAAGATACTGAAGGAAAGCCAAAAGAATGTGACTTGGAAAATTGGAGATATGACTTTGAGATCCCAATTATAATTGTGAAGCATAATTATCTTGAAATAATTGCTAAAGCGATTATTATCTGCATGATCAATCCCAAAATTTTAACTTTGTCAATGGTAATAAATTTATCGATTAATAAAAATTTTGAAAGACACAGACTCCAAATATGTGGATCCTGAAATATGTGACTAAACTTTACCCAACATATTGGTTAATCTGCGAGTTCTACTATTGAAAGTCGGATTCGTTTTGCCTAAAATGGATGAAATCAGCATAAATTTTCTTCTAGTGTTCATATGTTCAACATACCGATTTGCAAAATTCAGCCGGTTATTTAAAAATTCTGAATATCTGTTATTCCCTACTTAGGGTTGTGCGCTGGGCTTGGGACCCGCCAAGTAAAAAAACATCCCCAATGAAAAACAAACGACAGCCTCGGTTAAGTGACCCCCCTTTTGATGACGACCATGGCAAACGAATTAAAGACTATGATTTGAGGGCATGCACCTGGAATTTCCGGTCCCTTAACTGGGAAGGTGCCGCTGCCCAGCTGGTTGATGTCCTCGTGAAAATAAAGGCTGACATCACCGCCGTCCAAGAAATGCGATGGACGGGACAATAGCGGAGACAAGTAGGTCCTTGTGGCATTTACTACAGTGGCCATATAAAGGAGCGCAAGTTTGGTGTTGGATTCGTGGTGGGAGAGAGACTCCGTCGCCGAGTACTATCATTCACTCCGGAGAATGAACGTCTAGCCACAATCCGCATCAAAGCGAGGTTCTTCAACATATCGCTGATTTGCGCCCACGCCCCGACGGAAGAGAAGGACGATGTGACCAAAGATGCCTTTTATGAGTGCTTGGAGCGCACTTATGAGAGATGCCCCCGCCACGATGTCAAAATCGTGCTTGGCGACTTCAATGCCAGGGTGGGCAAAGAAGGTGTCTTTGGCACTACGGTCGGTAAATTCAGCCTCCACGAGGAAACATCCCCAAATGGGTTGAGGCTGATCGACTTCGCCGGGGCCCGAAATATGGGTGTCTGTAGTACTAGATTCCAGCATAAGAAGATTCATCAAGCTACCTGGCTGTCTCCGGATCGAAAAACCACCAACCAGATCGATCATGTTGTGATAGACGGAAGACACGTCTCCAGTGTTTTAGATGTGCGTGCGCTCCGAGGTTCTAACATCGACTCGGACCACTATATTGTTGCAGCCAAAATTCGCACCCGCCTCTGTGCAGCAAAAAACGCACGCCAACAAACACAAGGAAGGTTCGACATCGAGAAGCTGCAATCACAACAGACAGCCGAACGTTTTTCTACTCGGCTTGCACTTCTGCTCTCTGAGAGCACTCGTCAACAACTCGGTGTAAGGGAACTGTGGGACGGCATTTCAAACTCCTTACGTACAGCTGCAACCGAAACCATTGGTTTTCGGAAAGAGCAAAAGAACAGCTGGTACGACGAGGAGTGCCGTGTCGCAGCGGAGAGAAAACAGGCTGCCTACCTTGCAACATTCCTCTCGACCAAAACACGTGCGGGATGGGATAGATTCCGAGAGTTGAAGAGGAAAGCAAGACGCATTTGTAGACAGAAAAAGAAAGAAGCCGAAATGCGTGAGTACGAAGAGCTTGATAAGCTGGCCGACAGGGTAATGCTCGAAAATTCTACGAAAAGATGCGGCGACTTACAGAAGGTTTCAAGACCGGAGCATACTCTTGTAGAACCCCCAAAGGTGGTCTAGTCACCGATGCCCAAAGTATACTTAAATTATGGTGGGAACACTTCTCCAGCCTGCTGAATTGCAGTAAACGTACTACGCCAAGAGAAGGCGAACCCGATTCCCCAATCGATGACGATGGAGCAGACGTTCCATTGCCCGACCATGAAGAGGTTCGAATAGCAATTGCCCGCCTGAAGATCAACAAAGCGGCAGGGGCCGATGGATTGCCGGCCGAGCTATTCAAACACGGCGGCGAAGAACTGGTAAGGAGCATGCATCAGCTTCTTTGTAAAATATGGTCGGACGAAAGCATACCCAACGATTGGAATTTAAGTGTGATATCCCCAATCCATCAAAAAGAAGACCCCACAATCTGCGCCAACTACCGTGGGATTAGCCTCCTCAACATCGCATATAAGGTTCTGTCGAGCGTATTGTGTGAAAGATTAAAGCCCACCGTCAACAAACTGATTGGACCGTATAAGTGTGGCTTTAGACCTGGCAAATCAACCACCGACCAGATATTCACCATGCGCCAAATCTTGGAAAAGACTCGTGAAAGGAAAATCGACACACACTACCTCTTCGTCGATTTCAAAGCTGCTTTCGGCAGCACGAAAAGGAGCTGCCTTTATGCCGCGATGTCTGAATTTGGTATCCCCGCAAAACTAATACGGCTGTGTAAACTGACGCTGAGCAACACTCAAAGCTCTGCCAGGATCGGGAAGGACCTCTCCGAGCCGTTCGATACCAAACGAGGTTTCAGACAAGGCGACTCCCTATCGTGCGACTTTTTCAATCTGCTGCTGGAGAAAATTATTCGAGCTGCAGAACTGAATCGAGCAGGTATAATCTTTTATAAGAGTATACAGCTACTAGCGTATGCCGATGATATTGATATCATCGGCCTCAACACCCGCGCCGTTAGTTCTGCTTTCTCCAGACTTAACAAGGAAGCAACTCAAATGGGTCTGGCAGTGAACGAGGGCAAGACGAAATATCTCCTGCCATCAAACAAACAGTCGTCGCACTCGCGACTTGGCTCCCACGTCACTGTTGACAGTCATAACTTTGAAGTTGTAGATAATTTCGTCCATCTTGAAACCAGCGTAAACACCACCAACAATGTCAGCCTGGAAATCCAACGCAGGATTACTCTTGCCAACAGGTGCTACTTCGTACTGAGTAGGCAATTGAAAAGTAAAGTCCTCTCTCGATTTCTTTTCAGAAATACCTACAATCATATTTTTTTTCAAATTTGAAGCATAGAAAGTGCTTGCATTACTTATAGTGTATGCACTACCGTGGTTATCATACTATATACAAAACAATTTGACATCAGAGAGGTTGACAACTGACCCTAAATTACCCATGACTGTACAGAAATTATTACGTATAATGTTAAAAGAGTTATTACGGTTGGAAACAAATTTGTATTAGAAGCGCTCAAAATATTAGTTTTCTATTAGTTTTGGTAAATCTTAGATAATGCAATTTTGTGGGTGCAAAAGTCGGATCAATAAACCTTAAAAAAAAGTGGAAACTTTTTGCGGTATAGTAAACGGTGTTACTTATTACAGATTGTATAATGGTTCATTGTGAAAAATATGTAAGTATGAACTAAAATCGTTGTGGCATCGGTGAAAGCCTGCTCAGATTATACATACCTACACAGTGTCAGTTATGCATTTCAATGGCGCTCATCCGCCATGGTACACCCAAATGTCAAAGCAAATATTTCCAACTAACTCCGTGATTATTTCGTCTACAAAAGCTTGCAAAGTAGCAGAGGAATTGGACATAGTTAAAAGAAGAGAAGCCTACTCTGATATGAACGAACTCCAACAACGCAGCTTCATGCGACAACTCCAAATTCAACACTGATACTAACCATTATTTTGGAGCTTTTCTATTTTTCTGTCTTGCAACTACTCCTTATCGCTACTACGGTTTTTCTGAAAAAAGCTGTTTGAACTCGCCGTTATTTAGACGTTGCGCTGCAGTTAAAGTTGACTCTCTTTTGCTGGTTGTCTACATTGATATTTTCATATGCTCGTGTAAAATTTCCATATGAGTGCCGAAAGATAGGCATTTAAACTGCTATATATTCCAACTTTTCTATGTAAATGTATTTGTGCTAGTATGCGCGTTTGCATGTGCGTGTACAATTTCTTAGCTGCCGTGTCTGCGGCATGGCAAATATCAATCCTACCATCCGCCTTTTATATCTTACTCTATCTTTCTATTTTCCTACTTTTCACCTTTCCAACTCTTCATTCGTCTATGCGGTACGCTCTTCTACATACCTTATCCTGTAAGCTTCTTATATTCAACGCTGGCAATTCAGATTTCTTGTACTTTTAATACTTCCAGCATTTCCATCTAACTCGCACCGCTTACGATCACCGCGCAGCAACAGCCATGGCGAGCCATTGAGCTCGTTGAGTCTTATTGCTACGTCACTGCGATCATTTAAAGTTATATCTGTGATTCTGTACATGCGAGTTAACGACATAGCCTCGCTCCGGGTCACACACACTCACATACATCTTATCTCCTAATATACATTCCGAACAAAGGCGAACTATGTATGTAAACCGATAGAACTCGCTTTGACGTGCACTATCAGTCGAACAATAGAAATGAACATGCATTATCTAGAAAGGCATTCTCAACATGTAAACAACAAACATCTGGCAATGGAATAATCCACTGCGATAACCAACTCCGCATCTCAAGTAATAGCAAGATAGCAGATATCGAATTACGACAAAGAAGTCGCATGCAGATAACAGCAGCCGCATTTCATTAGTATAAATAGCTGTAAGATCTTATATTAAAAATTAGTTCTTAAGAATATCAATAAAGGCACGCATTTCGGCGTATAAATAAAATTGTTTAAATTCTTGAACTCATATCGTGTAAACGATATTAACTGGGGGCTCAACCAGTCTGTAAGCCATCTCTATCCATTGAATAAAACGATAGAAAAAATTCCACGGGAAGTAGGACTTCCAGCACTAGATCTTTGAAAAAGGTGCTTAAAATTGAACAAAGATAAAATTAATATTCCTGCAAAATCTGGAAAAAAATAACGGATAAGTCTTGATATATAGATAAAACAGTCAAGCAACGTTATATCAACGGATATCCCAACACGCTAGAATCTCAAAAAAGGAGACAAAAGCCGTTCAATTTGCGTCGTCCCCTATTGAACACCGACGTCAAAATGACAACACAAGAAATCGCAAGCTTGAGAGCACAAATCGCTGCTCTGACCACAACGCTCACTGAAACTCAACAAAGATTGAATTCGTTGGAAACCCACGCAACACCTAACGTCACAGTCACAAACCAATACCAGGACTGTACACCAAACATCACAGATGAATCACAAATAAACTTAGAAATATTCAAAACCTTACCAGTCTTCACAGGCGATATGAACCATTATAGGTCATGGAGAAAACGCGCCTGGACGCACATGGAAAACATCAAGAATTACGCTACTACACCCATGTACTACACGGCACTCTCGATTGTACATTCCAAAATTCAAGGAGAGGCGGCCGATATTTTAATAAACCACAACACCAAATTCAACTTTTATTCCATAATAAACCGTCTCGATTATACTTATGCGGACCAGAGACCTCTGTATGTTTTGCTCGAAGGAATGAAAAGAATAAAGCAAGGAAAAAGGACTCTGGCAGAGTTCCATTCCGAAGTCAGCAAGTCACTTAATCTTGCACCCACTAAAGTTGAGATGGATAATCATGGACCAGGAAATCCATCAGCTATGATTGAATATGCAAACCAGGAAGCTGTGAGGACATTCATTCTCGGTCTAAACAGCAAATATACCAGCGGCACCCTCTACAGTCACAATCCGAAGGACTTAGAAACCGCTTACGCTATCGCGAGTACGATATACCACGATAATATAAACTCACAATTCGACGTTCCGCAATACAATCAGCAGAGACAATATAATACATCACAGTACCAAAACTCAAGCAGAAGACATTACGAGGAGCCACAAAGGTACAAACCTAACGTACAGGTGCAATACAATCAGACAGCACCCCGGCAACAGCATCAACCAATGGACGTAGATTCATCTCAACAATACACGAGATCCGCAAATCCCAATAGGGATCATTCCAAACCACAACAAAACAGCTATAACCGTCAATTACAAGGGCTACCTCCAAATAATCAATTTTGCGGTAACCCTCAAAAAAGAGAAAGAAATCCTTCATCTCATAATTCCCACGTACAACAGAAATGTCAACGTGTAAACCAGACACGCGACGAAGAACTACAATCGCTTACACCAGAATACGAGAACGATGATTACGAAACAGGCAGCGCTTTTTTAGGCGCATGAACGATTTGCCGTGTCTGCAACGCCACTGCAGGGATACAGGCAAACTTATTAACATCCTGATTGATACTGGAGCAACAAACAACTATATAAGTACAAAATGTAACTTAGGTAAGTCTATTCAAATTAAACCTGTAAAAGTGAAAACTCTTCATGGTTACTCAATAACCAAATCAAAAAAAATAATTACATTGTTAGAACATAATCTCACATTTTTTGAAACTGATGCATTAAAAGAATTCGATATGCTTCTGGGTGAACAGGGTCTTAGGAAAATTAAAGCAGAAATCAACCTTTTCGAGTACACGCTCAGTTATAAATATAGGGCCAAGAAAGAAAGTGAATCTATGCAAAAAATAAATTATACGGTTAATAGTGAAAAATATAGAGCAGAAATCGAAGAAATTATGCAAAGAAATGAAGACACAAATGAAGTGCTACCATATACTACCACGGTACAAGCTACCATTAGAACGAAATCCGAAGATCCTATTTGGACCAAGCAATATCCGTACCCTATGTCGGATAGCGATTTCATTAACAAAGAAATTAACAAACTTTTAGAAAATGAAATAATTCAACCCATCAAAAGTCCGTATAACTCTCCCATTTGGACAGTCGCAAAAAAAGGTACCGATGAACAAGGGAAACCTAAGCGCAGAATGGTCGTAGACTTTCAGAAACTTAACAATCAAACTGTTACAGATAGATACCCCATACCTGATGTGGCTATGACCATACAAAATTTAGGAAACGCAAAAGTATTTTCAACTCTAGACTTAGAGTCTGGTTTCCATCAGATCCTTATTAATAAATCAGACAGGGAAAAACGGCTTTTAGTGTAAATGGAGCTAAATACGAATTTCTTCGTATGCCATTCGGCCTGAAAAACGCCCCATCTATTTTTCAAAGATGCGTGGATGATATCCTTAGACCATATATCGGGAAGTTCGCGTACGTCTATATAGACGATGTTCTCATTTATTCTTCCTCTCCTGAAGAACATATCGAACACATCCGCATAATCATAAATGCCCTTCACCAGGCCAATATGAAAATCTCTAACGAAAAATCTCACTTTTTCAAAGACTCTGTTGAATACTTAGGGCATATAATTAAATACAACAAGATTACAGTTGACCCAACAAAAATACAGACTATTAAAAATTTCCCTATTCCTACAACACTGAAGGAACTCTGATCCTTCCTAGGTCTCGCAAGTTACTATAGAAAATTTATAAAGAATTTTGCAGCCATCGTCAAACCACTAACTATGTTCCTCAGAGGAGAGAACGGTGGCATATCAAAGAATCAAAGTGCAAAAATAAAAATCACTTTAGACGAACCTGCACTAAAAGCACTGAACATAATAAAAGAAGAACTACAAGCCCAGGTCGAACTCTTCCAACCAAATTTTAACAAACCTTTCGAATTAACCACAGATGCTAGCAATTACGCTATAGGAGCCGTATTATCCCAAAACCAAAAACCCATATCATTTTTTTCACGAACGCTCAGTGAAACAGAACAGAATTACTCCACAAATGAGAAAGAGTTACTCGCAATTGTATGGTCACTACAGAAACTACGCAACTACTTGTATGGTATAGCAGATTTAACAATATACACCGACCATCAATCTCTAATATTCTCCATATCAGAAAAAAACCCCAATACAAAATTAAAAAGATGGAAAAATTTCATTGAAGAATATGGTGCAAAAATCGTTTACAAACCCGGACATCAGAACGTGGTCGCTGATGCCCTTTCTCGTCAGCAAATAAACAACACTTTAAATTCTGATGACTCCCAACATTCAGCACAAAGCTCACCAACACAAAGACTCAAACGAGTAAAAAAACCAGTAAACTCCTTTAGAAACCAAATTATTGTAAAACGGTCAGATCAGAACCCCATCGAAATATTCTCACAAAACATATTTTCTAACAGCCGACACACGATTTTTTTTAATACGAAAACTGTATTACTAGATAGACTAAAAAATGTAATTAGACCAAAGATAACTAATGCTATACAAATAGACGAGCAAATGTTATTTTACGTCGAAAATGACATTATCAACACATTTCCAACTGTATCGATTGTACTAGCGCAAAAATTGGTGGACGATATTACCGAAACCGAACAACAAGAACAGATCATACAAGACACACACAGACGTGCTCACAGAAACTACAAAAACAACGCACAGGAAATCTCGCTCAGATACTACTGGCCAAACATACGTGACGCTTGTAAAAAAGAAGTACAAAACTGCGAAATCTGCCTCACAAACAAGTATGAACGCCGACCAAATAAACAACCAATAGGATCAGCACCGATACCGAACAAAGTAGGCGAATACATACACTTAGACTTATTTTTTATGAGCAACAATATGTACATTAGTTCAACCGACAAATATTCCAAATTCTGCCATTTGAGACAAATACCATCAAAGAAAGACACATACAAATATGTTGACGAGATACTGTCACAAATATACCCAAACGCAAAGTTTGTAATGACTGATAACGAGTCAACATTTACTGGCATATGTGCACAACAAATATACAAGCGATTACAAATAACGCATACCAAAACTCCAGCCTATCATTCGACAACAAACGGTCAAGTTGAAAGAACGCATAGCACAATTATCGAACTCACAAAAGTTTTAGCGCATCAACACAGTTCGGCTCCCGACGATCAGATATTTGAAGCAGTCCGACAGTACAAC
The DNA here is from genome assembly GCA_037783105.1 of Bactrocera zonata. Lineage (NCBI taxonomy): Eukaryota > Metazoa > Arthropoda > Insecta > Diptera > Tephritidae > Bactrocera > Bactrocera zonata. Next base: position 268,534 of record JBAWJQ010001242.1, on the reverse strand, counting down.
AAAACAATCCATTCGGTAACCAACCACAAACCCGAGGACGTGTTTTTCAATCAAAGGGAATATCCTGGCATCAAAGAGCGTCTTCAACAAAACCAGCAAAGAGTTTTGCGATACCATAACCGTAATCGGAAACAGCTCAAATACAAAGAAGGAGAGGTAATATATTCAAAAACGCATAGACGAAACAAAAACGGAAAAAAATACGTGAAACATATAGTAAAAAAAGACAACGGAGAAACAATAACGACCAATAAAAAAGTAATTATCCATAAAGACAATATCAGAGCAAAAGCATGTACGGAATAGTATTTACCTTACTTTTCTCTATCGCACTTTGCGACAATATTATAGATTTAAGCCATAGGAAATATGTACTAGTAGAAACTGATCCTGTTTACATTTATCAGGATACAGCTTTCTTGTATCACATATCCAATCTCTCAAAAATATTGGCGCCATACGAAAGTATAATGAAATCATCATTCAATCTAGAAGACCAACCCCAAACTCAAATTTTAGTAAACAAAATCGAAACTCTGAAAACTCAACTCATTCCCAATATTTATAGATCCAAAAGATCACTTAACTTTCTTGGTTCCATGTTAAAATTCATCACGGGCACACCAGACCACGATGACCTTGTGGAAATAAAAACTTCACTTAATTTGCTAATAGAGAATAATAATAAGCAAAAATTAATTAATTCACAGTTCGAAAGAATACTCGAAAGCCTTGATCCCAAAGCAATAACCGAAAACATTGTTATATCAGAAGTTTATAATGAACTCAAGTCAATAACTAACACTATAAATTTTGCAAAAACTAATAATTTCTATTCTGGCACATTAAATTTGAAAGACGTGTACGATTTAATAAACCATGAAAAGTTAGATCTTCCAATAATTAATATATTAGAATATGCCGACATTCATATATGTTACCTACAACAAACAATTATAACAATATACAAATATCCTATCCTTGAAACTAAATGTAGCTTATTTAATGTATATCCTTTAGCATATAAGCATGGTAAAATTAATTTAGACCCTAAGATCGCAAAGTGTAACGATTATCAAAGAATATCTAAATGTAGAAATTATATGGGTAACTTTATTTGCAAATCAGAACCCGCTGACAATTGTACTATAAAAATATTAGAAGACAAAACAGCACAATGCGAAACAACCCACGAAAATAATGCTCCACTTCGCATCCTAGAGAATGGATACATTTTGACAGATTACCAGCATGCTTGGAACAACATGCATATATCAGGCCCTAAATTGATACACTTCAATGAATCCACGAACATCGATAACATGACATATTACAATCATCAAAGACAACTCAGAGAAATAATACACAATCAACACAACGAAAAACTTGAAGTACTCCGTATCCTTTCTTCAAACTCAATATACAAATTCAGCAATATCCAAACACTCTCAACATTTTTGATACCTATTGTAGAAAATCCAGTACATTTTACGTTCTTCATCATAATAGGATTCCTTACTTTAGTAGTCACCACTTACGGTATGGTACAACTCTGCCGATATCGCGTAAATAGAAGAATGCTTCACAGACAAAGGCAAATTGACGAAATATACGAAGTCGAATTGAATCGTCTTCAACAACAACAATCTGTAGCAGCATAGCGAGGACGCTCCGTTTTAAGAAGGAGGGGAGTTAACGACATAGCCTCGCTCCGGGTCACACACACATACATCTTATCTCCTAATATACATTCCGAACAAAGGCGAACTATGTATGTAAACCGATAGAACTCGCTTTGACATGCACTATCAGTCGAACAATAGAAATGAACATGCATTATCTAGAAAGGCATTCTCAACATGTAAACAACAAACATCTGGCAATGGAATAATCCACTGCGATAACCAACTCCGCATCTCAAGTAATAGCAAGATAGCAGATATCGAATTACGACAAAGAAGTCGCATGCAGATAACAGCAGCCGCATTTCATTAGTATAAATAGCTGTAAGATCTTATATTAAAAATTAGTTCTTAAGAATATCAATAAAGGCACGCATTTCGGCGTATAAATAAAATTGTTTAAATTCTTGAACTCATATCGTGTAAACGATATTAACTTGCGTGTGAGTACGCCTAAGTTTTAAGAACGATAATGAAATGCAAATAAATAAATAATTTAAATGCGAGTCTCATGTTCTATAACTGTTCTTTTTTCAGCGCTGATTGTGGCACAAATTGCATAAACGTGCAGTTGAGGAAGAGACCTTCTTTTATGTTATTCTCTTTATATTTAAAAACAAAACAAAAACGTATTCATTTTCTTATTGAAAATTGTCATCGATTGTCGACCAAGAAGTTGTTAAGGTAGATGAAAATTTCCTGAATACGGTCTTAAGCTGTCAACCTGGCCACCGTATGACATTTAATATATGTACAATATTAATAACTTCAATAATAATATCGTAATATAATGTTTACATGTTAAATATATCTATTGTATATAAAAAATCACAGATTTTTAATTATCGTAGCATATTTCTCTCTATCTCTCGCCACATCTATAGGGTTGCCAACCTTCTGGATTCCTATCCATTGCCGAATGTTTCGAAGCCACGAAAGTTGGTTACGGCCAATACTCCGTTCTCCTTCAACTTTTCCTTGGATAATTATTTGTAAGAGCTCATAATATGTCCTAGGTAGGCTGCATTTCTTTGTTTCATATTCTTTAACAACTCTCTATTGCGGTTCACTCTTCTCAAAATTTCACTGCTTGTAACTCTATCTGTCCATGGGATGTTTAGGATTCCTCTAATAATCCATAGCTCGAACTACTCTAGCTTGTTCATATCTGTGATTTTTAGAGTCCACGTTTCCATCGCATAGAGAAGCACTGACCAAACATAGCAACAACGTATTTTGGTTGTGATGTTGAGGTCATGGCTACATAATTAGGGTATTCACAAGGTGTCATATTGTGTCATATCGTCATATTGTCATATTTTTTTATGACTGTCATATTAGCACTGTTGTTGTTTCACATGCAAAATTAATATATGACTGATACAACACTGCGCGGTATGTTTATTGAATTCGCTATTCTATCGGCTGTATTTGTTTACAAATACAGCACTGCGTGGTATGTTTATGACAAAATATGACATACAACAGTTAAGGGTGCTCACAAGTGTCGTATTTTTTAAGAATATTAAAATATGACATAAGACATACAACAAAGCTTGTGAATTGCCTAAATATGTTTTTGTATTTGAGAAAAGTTGTTCGGGCAAATTCGATTCGACATTTTATTTCTTTTGAAAAATCTCAACTTTCTTTGATCTGACAACCAAGGTACTTGAAATATTTAACTCTTTAGATTGAATTATTATTAATCATGAGGTGTGTGTCATTGTATATGTTTTTCCCACTAATAATAAGCATGACCAACTGGGCTGATAGAAAACGCCTTCCAACAATCTGAATAAGGCCAAGCTGATTATTTTTTTTTATCTTTAATATACATATAAATATATATGGTTATATGTCTTCCGAGATTTTTTAAGATAACTCACTAAGATTCAATTAAATGGGTTCAATAAATTCCTTTCATTAATATAGTGGCACACTAAAATCAAGAGCATTCAATGTAAGCAGCTTTTTTTCCAGCCTAACATTTTTTGTAAAAATTAGTTAATTCACTACGTGACTTTCAAGTTAGACCGCATTGGAAGCGAGTGAAAGTTCTATTCTCTTCTTGCGATTCACTTTGCCTCTGTCCTGTTTCTTATGTTATAGAGGATGCATTTATATTACAAGCCTAAAATACTTATATTTTTTACATTTAAAGAATATGAACTTACTGATGAAATAATAATAGGGTCAAATGAAAAAAATGCTTTAATTATGAATGCTTTAATTGAATGCCGTCCCCCTGAAGTAGTCTTTATGATAACAGATAGTCGCAGAAATGTCCCCTTTTCATTAAAAAAATTACTGAAAACTTATATCATAATATTTTCTGCAGGCGAAGTACACATTGTGTTTCCAGACGTTTTGGTTAAAAAAAAGGTTGAACACTTTTACATTTTTACAATTTACGAACATTTTTAGAAAAAGGGTAATCATTTGCATATGCAAAAGTGTAAATGTAGCATTTGATCGTGAGCGACTGTTTTTTTTATAGGTATCTGAATGCAACCGTGTTCATTGTAAAATTGACAGCTGATTTCTAGTTATCAAATGTAAAATAAAATATTTAGTAAATATTCTCAGTAGCAATCATGCCAAGGAAAAGCGAAAGAGAAAAAATTCTCAATTATTTGGTAGACAATACGGCAAATGATATTCTTAATATAATAGGTAAAAGTTGGTGACTAAATATCTTTTTATATTCATGGTTCCTTTTTTATACAGAAGTGGACGAAGATGGTGAGGCGGTCGACAAAGTTTTAGATGAATTGGATATGAATGTTGAAGTAGTGCTTTCATGCCGGCGTGGAGTTGAGCATGAAGTCCCAAAGTCACCAGTATGGCGAAATGAAATACTGAATAAAACCGGTTCCGCCAAATGCTTCGAGTAAGCAAGGAACAATTTAACAATATATTTCACCTAATTAAGAACGATCCGGAATTCAATAAAGCACATTCCTCGAAACAGATTCCTGTGGATTTGCAGTTAGCAATTGTACTTTATCGTCTGGGCTCATGCGGAGAGGGTGCTGCATTGAAAAAAATTTCAACATTATTTGGTGTAGGAGATGGTGGAACTCTATCAATAATTACGAAAAGAGTTTTCAGTGCTATACTAAGGTTAAGAGATTCCTTCCTTTTTTGGCCAAATGAAACAGAGCAATCAGAAATTGTACATGCTACGTATTCCGAAATGCAATTTTGCATTGGCTATATTGATGGTACGGAGATAAAGCTAGCAGAATCGCCAGTTATCGATCCTATATCATTATGCTCTCATAAGCACATATACTCTATCAAAGCCCAAATAGTTTGCGATTATAAACTTAAAATACGACACGTGATGGTGGGACATGTTGGCAGTTGGCAGTTGGCATGATGCGAGAGTATACCGCAGCAGCTCACTTTTCTTGCAAAAAATTTTTTTCGTCACAGTAGTGGTTAGCTGGTGACTCGTTGTCCGAAACTATGATAACTCCATTCCGAAGTAATGCTCGAGTGCTAGACATAAATTCTCGAATTAATTTCAATTTGCGTCACAGTAAATTTCGAGTTCGAGTCGAGCATTGCTTCGGCCTATTGAAGGAGCGGTTTTGCAGTCTAAAGGAGTTCGGAGCACGTCTTATAAATAAAGAAAGCCACAATTTATGTTGTAATTGGTTTGTTGTGTGTTGTATATTGCACAACATACTACGAGAGGATGACAGCACAAACTACGAATATACAAATCTCGATGACGTACACTGATGACAACGATAAAGAAAGCAAAGATGTACAACCAAACAGAAAAGGGGAAACTAAAAGGCTAGCAATACATTCATTAATGTTTGAATAAACCCTAAAAAAGTTAAATTTTATTTTACTTCATGTATTTCATTTCTATTTCATAAATAAAACCATAAAAAAGTTAAATTTTGTTTTACTTCATGTATTTCATTTTTATTTCATACATAGCTAATCGTTCGTCTTTTTCCATTTCAAGCTTTTTTATTTTTTCATCTTGCTCCAATTTAATTTTCTTAAGTTTTAGCTCTTCTTTTTTCAATTCAATTTCAGCTTTTGATAGTTCTAGCTGCTTCTCCAACTTTTCTTTTTCAAATTGAAGCTTTTCTTTTTCCAACTCCATTCTGTTTTGCTGGTAAACCATCAAACAAGCAGCTGATGTTTTGGGAGCCTGCATTTTAATTTTTTTAGCCATGGTTTTAACTGATTGTGGAAAATCAGCCCTAAGTGGGAGTGGTCCGCGAAACTGTTGGCGGTGGAACTGCTGGCGGTGATATTGCTGGTGGGGAGATTATTTGCGGTGGAAATGCTGGTGGTAAGACCATTGGCGGTGGAAATGCTGGTAGCGAGGCTATTGGCGGTAAAATTGCTGGTGTAAAGACTATTGGCGGTGAATGTTCCGGTGGGGAAATTGTTGACGGCTGTGGCGCGATAAGCAACAAGTCATTGCCAGTGTCGACAGCGCAGAAATTATTTTGCGCATGCGATTTAGCTCCGAAAATTTTGTTTGGGCGATTGTAATGGGGGCACATTTTCTCAATTTTTTCTGTAAAAGATTTAATCACTTAAGTTCCCAAAGCACTTTCAATTCTTATTATTTACCTTCAAAACTGTCAACACCCACATCCATTTCATCAATTCCAGCGCCAGTTGAGGTGCGATAATCATTCGCTTTTTTGAATGTACTTTTTAGGTGGCGTACCTTCCACCGCAGCAAGTCCCACGTGGCTTCGATTCCCTTAACCACAATGCATTTTTTGTAAAAAAATTGTGCTGTTGAAGCCTACTAAAAGTAAATAAATAAGCATTTATACATTTCAAACTTCTTAAAAAAAATGTTTACCTCAATTTCATCTGCTTCCTCCAAAAAATCCAGAAGCTTGTTGATTTCTTCCTTTGTCCATTTTTTGTTCAATCGCTCCCTTTTCACTTTTTATCGCTCATATTGTAAATAGTTTTATTAAGTTTTAAAATGTTAATTCTTTCAAATTTCTTTTCTTACCAAAAATTTTACCTGACGCGCCAAAAATCAAAACAAATATGTATGCAAAAGAAATCAGCTGTTTGAAATGCAATACTAATTTACACATATACAATAGGGGTTGAGTGTAGCATTTGCATAACAGTGTTGCATTTGCAAAACACATATAATTTGTTTTTGTTTAAGAACATGGTGCAAAAATATTTTGCACATGCACCGAAATTTGCATTTGCAAGACCATTTGCACCGGATTATGATTACCCCTAATATTTTGATATTTCGTACTTTTAATGATTTTTGAATTTCGACTACTTTTTTTTTAAATCATCAATCTCTGAGCCTCTGCACTCCTCTGCCCTTCAAAATTCTGCCTTCTACACTTAAAAGTAATTGAATTTGTGTGCAATTATTCCGCGTGCCAAATGCCAAAGCAAAGAAACTAGTTAAACTCAAAATAAATTAATCCGCAGCTTTCACAAAGTAAATCGCTTCAATTTCTTTTAAACATACCTACGTATATACATATGTAAGTAGTTTTTGGGCTAAATAAATTGAAATTTAAAGCGCCTTTAGGTATGCAACGCTCCAGCAGCGTCGCTCAGTAACGCTTTTCTATGGCGGCTCAACGCCAGCAATAAAATGGACAACTTTAACTACAGCAGCAACAACAGTAAAGCCAGTAGTAATAACAAAAATAGCAAGTAGCAAAATATTTACCACTAGCTACCGCGGCATTATCTGCGACTGTTGTGGCAGGCTTTTGTGTGCGACGAGCGCTGTAAAGCGAAGAAGTAGCGATGGCAATGCATTCTGGGTAGGTGCCTAGTCAACTCAATTTGAATTTGTAGAGTTTTGTGAAATTTGTTTCTGTACTTGTTTAGACGTGTGTATCGCCCTTTAACAGTTAACAATGTCGGCATTTGCGGTGACAAAGCTGCGGTAGCGCGACTGACGCCACCAACACAACAACTACCACCATTATAACAATAACAAGAACAGCTACTATTATTGCAGCCGCCAGTGCTTCGTTTGTTTCCGCGTGCAGTCTGATACTGATTCCACGACATTAAAATATTCCCTAAAATTTACCTGAAAACAATGCACAAATTCTACTCTAGAGCCTGGCCTGTCTACGATTCGGAATAGAAAAAACCGTGGTAGGGCATCACGATAGGCAGGATAAGTCACTGTAATGACCGTTGTTCGTTGAGACCGGACAATTCAAATCTACTTTTTATTAACTAATATCTTTTCTGTTTTCGCTGGCAATGCTGATGCATCCATTTCCATGAATTGTGGAGTAAAGCTGATCTGTTGATTTTGAGACTTGAGACGATTTTGCTATTTTGTAAGTGACAGTCACAAAATCTATTACATTTCATTATTCAGAGATGTCTTTACACTTGAATGAAAATAAATATGTCGATAAAAAATATTAAATTTTCTATAATATAGTCAAAAAACACAACTATCAATAAAAAAAATAAATATATCTTCACTTTGTTTCATGATATTTACGAAATTTATGTAAAATTGATTTATTTTTAACCTTTTCGTGTTTGAGTTGCTTACAAATATAAAAAAACGGCAATCGATTAATATCTGTGATGATCTCTATTCAGAATATTCAAAATGGCAGACAAGAGTTCTTTTTAGTTTTGTGACCTGCTAACTATCAGGACTCAAATTTGAGGCAATGTTTTGAGACTAACGCTAGAGACTGTTTAGTGAATAGTTACCAGTCACAAATTGAGACTTTACCTCAAATTAACTCAAATAGAGACTAGAGACTGGTTACAGAATCCCGCTGTTAGACAGAGAATAGCAAGGAGACAGTAAAGAGTATTCTGAAGACCCCTCATTTCGGCTAATAGTATTTCTCTGTTTATTTAACCCCAGCTAGAATGGTCCTCTTAAGATTTCGAAGTAACGAATACTAACACAGAACAAAGTGTTGGTACTCTCTTATTTAAGAAAATAAATTTGAGGGGAATTTATGTAAATTTATCATTTTAGTTTTATAGAAGATCTCTTTTTTGTATGACAATTGAAGATTCTTTTACTTCAAATCAGCCAAGAGCCTATCGGATAGCTCAGTATTACATTCGTTGTTAATTTGGTCCTGAATTTAAGTCCGGATTGCTGAATTTTTCAGGTGTTAATACTCTTTTTAACATTTTCAATAGAACGGCTCATAAGAGCAAATATGGCCAAGTTGCATGTGAGGTACGACAATCACTATTAGGTGCGTTAAAAAGCCTAATATATATAGTACAAAGAAGCTTCGAAAAAATTTCTCTCTTCCAGAAAGTTCCAATAATTTTTACAAAATTGTTTAGATCCAATACTTATTGCCAGTAATAATACGTTTCATTACATCTTAGTTGTGGGAATGCATTGTTATACAGACGTTAATGGAACGCTGTTTTCCGAAAAAATTTAGTGATTTTGGAACCAATCGTGCTTTCACTTTTCTTAATACCAAAGGAACTTTCAATGTGGTTTTCACTGATCCGATATTTCAACGGTTTTATTGATTTGTTAATCATGATTTGATATTGATGGCCGTCCTGGACGTGCGTCGTCGTCAACGCGTTCTCGATCCGCTTTTGAATAATTTGAACCAATCAAAAACATTAGCTAGCGACAAGCAATAATCAGCAGAAATTTGATTATGCGCAAAAAATGTAGTGGAAATTCTTTGTTTAATAATTTCACTCACAGTAATATTCGCGGAATGCACTTTATGTACTTCAGAAAAACAATCGTATACTAAACACTAATTATTTATGTCATTTGATGTAAACCCATGAGCAAGTAAATCTTCTACTTGGAAAAAGTGATATTCCAATACAATTTTTTTCTTAAAAAAATGTTAATGTTTGTTTTTAAAAACTTCATACATCAAATTACCAAAATAAATGATACACATTCTGTGTTGATCATACTACAGGGTGTACTGTATATTTCATTCACAAATTTAACTGCGTATAACTTTAAAGCAATTAATTTGGGAAAAAGCTGACATCCTAATGTATATAACTATATAATATCAGTGTACACGGCCGCTTTATGCCTTTGCAGCTGCTGGTTGGCTAGTCGCGACATACTGAATGGTCTCAGGCTAACTTTGGGGAGCCACGCCATATTATCGCTTGCACGTGCATTTTTTACTCTCTGTTTTGTTTGCTGAATTTTTAAGTTGGCCACAGTTGGTTGGTTGTTGCCTTGATTCTCCTATGAGGGCAATTATTGCGCGGTGCTAGGGCAAAAGTGCCGACTGGTCACAAACAGCAGCCAGCGCACAGCGTTGACCAAAACCTGCTAACAGTACATTTGTGTGCCTATTGCGCTCTTAAGCATACTTTCCAATTTTTCGTGGACTTCTGCCGCTTAAGTTGTTTGTATTTTTCTTGTTTGCTATTAATGGGAGTGTAAGCACAAATTAGCAATGCAAAATTTTAGAAATCAGCACCCTTTTGCAGACGTTAAGCCGATTGTTGAAGAAAGTAATGTTATTTGGAGCCGTCAGAAATTACTTTATGAAAAAGTTCTCTGGTGTGTTTTAGTCAAAGCGAAAATTAGCAAGTAAGTGAAGGCTAAGTTATAACCAGAGAATTGAAAGTCACTATATGAAATATATGGTACTAACCGCATGCTGGGGCTTATATCATTAAATTTCAGCGCTAAACCACATTATAATCAGAAAAACTAAATCATTATTATATCAATATCACATAATTTCATTAATACAATAAAAAGAGCTTAAAGTTTTATATGTGCAAGGTTAAGCGGTGGTTTTGCGTTAACTTTGGACATTACTCCAGTTTCCTCTGGAACATATTTTTCCCCCTTTAACGAATACTATATAACTTACACATTGACCAATATCTTCGGTATAGAGTCAACAAATGGGAGCTAGGTTTTGACACGGATTTATCCATTCTTGGCATCAATGCATACATTGCATACATACATATTATTACTAGACAAAAATGTGTTCTGAGATTCATTTAATTAACTTTTATATTGACCAATATACTTATACTGTGTAAACAAATTTTAAAACAGCTAAAATTAAGTATACGGAGGCTATTGGAAACAGGATTTTACTCCTTTTCAATACCAGCACATAGTGTTACCAGGAACATGCGTTCTTTAAGTTTCACTATTATACGGATTTCGGTAAAAAGTGAGCCGTTAGAACTTAGGTACACATATTTGATATCTGCGGGCGTCATAAGTTTGGATCCAATGTCGACTATATATGTATGTACAGACGAGAAATATCATACCCTGAGGGTACTATTTCTCACAGATTTATTTATAACTTCGTTGGGTTTTCACTTGTATAATATAAAGTGAAAGAATCAGATGGAATTTATATAGGAAGTTAAGCAAGTTTCAGAAATAAATTTTTGCTCTATAAATGACCTTTTATTCATTTATTTACACTGTATATATAACCATTTACCTCACTAAAGTGATACTTAGCGTAATATTCTGATCGATGATGTGTATCAAATGTGGGTTGATGTGACATAACATAGACTGGGATTTGGTGTGATGTATTATAAAGTGATACGATGAAATGTAATTTAATGTTTTATACTTTCATGTTAAGTGAAATGGTGTATTATTAAAATGTGGAATGAGGGTGAAGTGTATTTAAGTGGTATAATTATCTTAAATTGACTTAATTGAATTCCATTTGATATGAAATAGTGAGAATTTATGTGATATGATTAAATGTCACGCGATCGTTTCTTAAATATTTTGTTGTTTACATGATTAAAAAAATGTTTTCAAATTACGCAATATAGTTTGATATCATTTGAAGTTAAAACTTGAAGTGATGTGATTTAAGGTCACATAAATTTAACAAATATGACGTTTCATTGACTAAATTAATATGATGTCAAGACTAGTGAAGGAATGTCTGTCTCTAGCATAGAGTTATTATATGATTAAAAATTTTTTGGGTAGCTAACTACAGCGGTTTTGCAGAAAACTGTAAAGACAGGTACTCAAATCTCAACAAATGCGAAATTGGAACAGGTAGGAACTCCGTTGGCCTCTTGTAGTTCACACCTAGACAGTAGCGGTTCAAACCAGCTCAGCAAGTATTGGACAACTATTTACCAGCATCTGTACAGTTGCAAGGTCCTTATGTTCTCAAGTGAATCGTAAGAGATCTAGTGAACTCCTCGCTTTTTTTCAAGGTCCACCTTTCAAAGGTAGTAGGTGTTCTAACTGAACAGTGTTCGATCGGGACTCATGCGGTAAGAAGGATCTACTTACCGAGTGCCACCTGCATAAGCTGCTTGCAAGAAGCTGAGATAAAATCATTTAAACATTTCCCCTCGAATGACTCAACTTTGCCCTAGTAATGCAAAACATCTCGGATCTCATCCTTTTAGACAAGCCAGCAAAATAAAGGAAATAAAAATAAAACACCTAAGCAGAATTGTGTCATGATCAGGTGTTTTGCCGACAGCTGATATGCAACTAAAGGAGTTTTCTGTCTGGCTTCACAAAGTCTATACGTAACAGTCTAAATGTGATCCTCCGCAATCCTGGGGGATCAGCCGTTTAACCTAACCTTACCTGATCATCAGCTTCACTGATAGAAAATTTGTGGAAGATACGTGAATAAATACGAAAGAAAGCGTAATAAGGAAATATTCGGGAGAAACTTGAGGTTGTTTTTGAGATCATTTCGATAAATGACAAAAAAAAGAACAAAAATATGGAACGAGTGTTTTTTTTAATTTGGGTAAGTAATAAATATTTCGAAATCAGGAGTTTAAGGCGTAAAGTACCAACTTTAAAATCATGTTTTATAAATGCTTAAAAAAAGGTTTTTTTCTCATTTAATCCAATCATTCACTCTCAAAGCAAAAGAAGTCGCCTAGTAATAAACTCAAAAAAATATTTCCACTGTTCGCTGTATTTTTCCAAACTTACCGAAAACTGATTGCTAACATTTCTTTCATAGCATGCTTTTCTTGCGCTTGTCGCTGCGTTGCGTCATTTCAATTTCGATTTTTTTTCTAGAGATGGTAAAGCGAAGTAAGCAAAAATCACGCATCGCTTCTATATTTTGAAGGGCACGCAACTTATTGATTTTGGAAATATTCGAGAGTGAGATCGGCTGAAGAGGAGGGAGGAAAAGAAATAGGGAATGCTAGTGGACGTTATATGTAAGCCTGTTCCGACTGCTTTTTCTGCTGTTAACATTTGCGGTATTTCTTTGTGCCATTCACAATGTTCTTTGTTTATTTGTGAAATCGCAAAATAAATTAAGGACAATGATGAAGTCTATCGGCGGCGAAAAAATCGAGCATACAACAACAGCAAACAATTTGGTAAGGTGCACGTGTCCTGTTGATTGCGTGTAATGGCGCTGAAAGCGGAATGTTGGATGCCTGAAAAAAATGGAAATTAATTTTAGAATTTAAACAAGGAGCTAAAAAATAGTTTCGTATACGGCTGTAGTGCTGTTAATTTTTAGACTATCTCATACTTTTCACTATTTTCATATACGAAATCACTTTTCATAAAAAGGCTGCAAACGCCAAGATAAATACCACACAATCAACTTTAGTGGAAATAGAAATGAAAACCAAAAAAAAAAAAAAACTAGAGATTAGAAAACGCCCGCAGCTGCATTGAGCTTGAGTAATAATCTGACAAGCAGAATTGGACAGTTAGAGCTAACAGCAATTTGCGCGGCACACAACATGCTCCACCGCACGTTTAATAATGAAAATGACAATCAAGAAAAGCGGACAATGCGGTAAAAAGTATGCAGCGATTTTTCAAAGTGGTGTTGGGTGACAAGTTTGTTTTAATAACAAATAGTTTTTCTTTAAAAAATGGGCTGAAATGTTTGCAATTTTTATAGAGTATTGTGCTTCGCATTTTTTAAGCTAACAATTAAGAATAACACATCTACTGAAATTGAATTTCGAAGCCTTATTTAAAAGGATGGTGTTCGCAATTTGATGTAGAATTAAAACTTTTTTCTTTTTATCAAGCTTCTGAAATATATATAACTATACAACTGTTCTGCAGCGAAGGGTTAACTAAATTAATTTTAGTAAAAATGGTAGTATATACTGTTGTATAACGGGTGATCATAGTAGAGGTGCTTTTTTGACAGATACGACGCGTGAGTTGTATCAAGCTATCATGTTATTTTTGTTCAGTATCTGTTTGGTTTACAAATTTTTTAACTTTATTATGAAAATTCACGTTCTGTAAAGAATGTATTTCGCGCGCTTCGCTCAACTTATAGTCAATATAATCATATTGAAACCCAGCATTCATTATTGGATAATATTCAACCGAGTGAACCACGTCAACGACGCAGTGAAGAAAATATAGCAGCCGTAGCTAAGAGTGTACACGCAGACCGTAGACAACCTATTCGGAGCTGTTCGCAGCAACTTGAACTGTCGTATGGCACGATTTGGCGTATTTTACATCGAGATCTTTAATTAAGAGCGTACAAAATACAGCTTATGCAGAAATTGAAGCCGCTCGACCATCCCAAGCGACATCGCTTTGCTCTATGGACTCTTAAAAATTTCCAAGAAGTTCCGACGTTTTCGAGCCAAATTTTGTTCAGCAAAGAGAGCCATTTCTGACAAAATTAGTACAAAAAGTAACCCGAAGAGATTCAAGAGCTGCCATTTCGTCAAGAAAAAACAACGATTTGGTGTGGTTTGTGGGCCGGTGGAATGACACCGTTAAAATTTATTTGTGGGGATTTGTGAAGTGTAAATTCTATCCCGTTTTGATGCACGCCTTGGAGGAAAACATCATGCGTGTCATTCGCCAGTTACCAATCGAAATGCTCGAACGAGTCATCGAAAATTATAATAAATAGATAGTACATCTGAGACGTAGGGAACCTCGAATTGGATAACCTTATATACATATTTAAAAGGGTTGGTTATGAAATATAATTTTAAGAAATTCTTTTTATTTGGTAAAAGATAAATTACTTTTCCATATAAAAGCATACAAATAATATTATACCACATTAGATATTTATTCGAAAGCTTTCTTTACAAAGCTATAATATTAGGAATCGATTTTTTTGTGGCACAAAATCAGACTCAATATAAGGAACTAACAACCTCAAATAGCTTGATGTACTTGATTATGAACAGAACAAATTCCCATTTTAAGTAAATTATCATACAAATGTAAAAGATATTGCTATTATACTAGATTAGTGAAAAGGAACTTAACGACAGGCTTATAAATTTTTGGATTGCAGTGAAAAAACTGTATACCTAAATACATCATTTCTTTGCACTTCAAATATACATTGCTAAACATATTGCAAGTATTTTACCATTGTTGGGAAAAATAATCCCTGGTGTGTCATAATCTGATACGCAAACGATGAAAAATTATACAGGTAACGTACTTCAAGCTGTCCAGCGTCTTAAATGTAAATTATTCCAGGTACGACCAGACTTGCTTAGAAATATAGATATTATCATGGAGAGAAAGTTTCGACGCATCAAACTAACTAATGAGTTCTCTAGGATATCCTTTTAGGAGAGTTTAAGAATACCAATTAAGCACAAAAGCTTCATAAAATTACTATTATGCTATATTTCATTTGTTCCAATTTAAATATAGCAGCAATAGGTGTAATCCTTCCTCTCGAGACTATATTAAGTATGTCATGATAAATTCGTATATATGATAAATTCATACACATATTTCGTCTGGTGTCTCTAGGGAACTAGGTTTAAAATATACTCAATTACATATACAATTTTAACTATAGTAAGCCCTTAAGTGCTAACAACATTTTAATGCGTCTGAAGGTGTGCCAAACTCACGTTAATTTCCCACTTTTCTTTATATATGTACGAGTGCATACATATTTTCTTTTGTTCACATACCTCCTGGTAATCAATTTTATTTGCACTTTGCCTACACCTCATTGCAGGCAGCGGCGCAGCGCAATTCATCAAGGATCAGTGCAATAAAACGGTGGACGTCTTCAAGGATGTCAGATCGCCGGAGTTAATAGCCTGAATATAGGCCGGTCGTTAACCTGCTGGTACCGCTTCGGTACGCTGAAAAGTGCACCGCGGAACTTTGTGCTGCGATTGCGTTTTAAAAAATGTAAAGTTGGCACACTTCTGAATGCACACTGCAAGGGAGGCTACTTACAGGTGAGTGAGGAGATTATAAAATTGAACAATAAATATGTAGTATAAAGAGTTGTGGGAGCATAAAAGCAGTAGTTAGACACGGTGGCGAGCACTAAACGCAATTTATAGCATACTTCTGCGTGGTGAGCCATTATTAAAAGTGCCCTTAGCAAATATTTTCGCTCAAGTAAACAGATTATTTGTGAGGTTTCCATTCTTACTCTGTAGGCGCCTGTTGGTAGGCTAAAATGTTTTTATTTTTTTGTGTATTTACTTTGACACTATCTGGTACTTTGGGTTGAGTATTTAGAAGTGAGTAGTGTAATATACATTTGTTTTTGTTTTTCTTTTATTTCTTTTTATTAGGGACCGGCTACTTAAATTATTACATATGAAACTGCTGGCGCAATAACACAGTGCGAAAAAATACTTAAATGCAGTTCCGTATGCAAGTCTACTATTTGGTCTATACCATTAGCTCAATCTAGAGCGCCTTCAAGTCTGTGAAACAAAATTAGCTACAACAACAGCAGCCAGTAAAAGCAATACTGAGAGGTTTTTCACAGCATACACTCAGTAGCAAAGGCAGTGCAAGTGGAATTAAATGAACTTGCTGAAAATCGTATATGCCGAATAAAGGAAGATACGAATTTTTGAATTTATGCATGTCTTTAAAACTATGACGTTTCTTGTGGCTGTTATTTGAAACACGCAGATTATTGCAGGACGGGGTTGGCTTCACTTTTTAATACAGTGTTTTTTGATTTTAATTCCATATTTACTTCCATACGTGTACTTGAATATTTGTGTATTTCCCTTCGCAACAGATTGCAGATGACAGTGCGAAGATGGATGCCTCCAAACGCAATGAGCCCGGCATGTTTTGTGGCGAGGCCAAGCAAAACCGGGGCTCAAATAACTTGTTGATCGATTCAAAATGAGATGTATTTGGAAGGAAAAATTTTTAATATAGTTTTTGTTCAAAATTTGTTTAAATTAAAATGCGTAGCCTTGTCTACAGTACATCGAAGCTTTTGAAAAACTTACTAAAAACATCCCGAAAATTCTTGGCATCCATTACTCCTTTCAAATTAGAATTTTGTGATTTAGTGCTAGTTCTAATTTATCACATGTTAAATTCTAACTTATATAATCCTGCGTTCTTAGAAGTTAAAATTTTGCAAAAACATATATATCAAGTATTTAAAAAAATATAATATCGAAGTTTAAGAAAAAGTCCTAATTTTATAGATATATATATGTTATAAAAGATATAGATACATATTAAAAAAATGATTGTTTGTATGTTAAAAAATTTTCAAACTCTACTGAACATAAAATTTGTAAAATATTTAAACGCCAGAGAAAAAATTAATAAATAATTTTTTGTATTGTTTCTGTGAAATCATAAAATCGTTAAATTATATTTTTTATATGATAGAAATAAAGTTTACGGAAAAAAATTTTTTCATTTTTTTTTTTTAAATAAATAAAAAAAAATCGGCCCACTCCGGAATTAGCAGGGATGGTTGTCAAATTAATTGAAGTCTTTTTTAAGGAAAAAAATATAAAATGGCGAACTTCCAAAAAAAAAATTACGATTTTACTTAAAAAAACCGATTATTTTATATAGTTGATCGTGTTAAATTTTTTCGTGTATTTTTTCGAAAAGTTCATTCAAAAACAAAAATTTAAAAAAAAGGTCCCCAAAAGTCAATTCTACAAAAGTTATGGCTATTTGAAAATAAAAAAGCCATTTTTTAGCAGAAAATAGCAATATTCATAACTTTTTTGAAGTTGGACAAAAAATTCTCAAAAATGTTTTTCAAGGGGTAGAAAAGGATGGATTAGTTTCAGCAAAATCTTAAGGTGTCGGGTTCAAAATTGGTCGATTTGGTATGGAATACCCCATGTACACTAATTGAAATTTTTTTCCGTTGAAATTTTGCCTCTGCGTTACGAATGGCTAAAATTTAATCAATAATTCAACTCTAAAATATACTTCACACAGTCTTTCCTTGCTTCTGCAATTTTATAATTAATATTATATTAAAATAGTCTGCAACGATTTTCTCACTGGTATTATCCCTTAAGAAATAGTATGTTCAGCAAATACAAAATAATGAAAAAGTTCAAGTCCAATGGTATCATTCTCACATTTAGTTGGCAAAATGGTCAATCATTCAGAAATTAATTTCATTAAAAATCAGTAACAAATTACATTTAAATATTCACCTCGGAATTCGAGATACCCAACTGAAATTCGTACTGCTATATATGTATGTATATGGTGCATTTAAAAGTAAATATCACCTCAATACATGTATAAATTATGAAAATTTGTTGACATACTATGAGCAATGAATATCATAAAATAATGCGGTGCATTAAACTGTTAAATAAAAAATAGTATGCAATCTAGTACAGAAACCATCACATTCAAATAGCAATATGGCACATCCATATAAAATATAGTGTGGGTATCCACTAAAAGCAATTTTCTATAAAAAAATACCTAAAAAAATATAGCTAAAAAGAAAAAATGTAGGCGTTGCTAGCACATTTAATGATTTAAAGATTATTATTAATTCTGGTTGCAATAAAGTTCTTAACCTCCTGATACGATGCGAGAACTATTATTCGATAGTACTTTGTACGAAGTGGTATGAAGCAAAAAAACTAGTAGTCTATTATCACTATTTCGAATCCTTCGTTCCCGTGAGGGAATGACATATTTATGATGAAATAGTCATTTAGACATCTTTCACAACCAAGACTTCATCTGAAGGTTCTTAAACCAAAACCACATCGCCGCAAAACTCGCTTGCCTCAAAAGCCTTTTATGAAAATATCTTATACATCTTACATAACATATCACCACAAAATATTGGTCCATCTTAAAAGAATAACACAAATTAAAAAAAATTTAAAAAATTACCAGATCGACTCTTGTGTTTAAATAGTGTATAGTAATATTGAGTGCAAAAAATTTTGAAGTTGTACAATTTTATGTAAAAAACTCTCGGCTTTTTGATAAAAATATTTTCAAAATCCAAAAATGTTGTGGAGGCGAAGTAGTTCGTAGTAAATAGTATTAAATGAATATGTATTTTAAATTACAACTATGTACCTCTTGCAACTCTGTATTCCTTTTCTATATTTTCTTTTGTTATATCCTTTTATAAAATGTAAAGATATGTTTATCCATATTGAATAAATTCAGTCGTTATTCCACCTTAAACCTTCTAGGACCATTAGGTTATGGACCTAGAATTCAATGTGATCGCGAACGACTGGACGATATAGAATAAAAGTTCATTTAATTAATTGAAAAAATGATTTGAGACTTCAGCATAATGGCTGGTATAGTCAGAATCGAGCCGCTAAACGCGGAATATTGTGATTCTTAGAAGCTACAAATGTAGCAATTTTAATAAAAAAATTATTTGTGGGAATGATGGCACAAAATTGCGTCCCACAGTCGAGACAAAACTCTCCGAGTGGAAAAATGCTGACCAGAAGGCATCAGCGGACATTACGTTGGCGATAGCGCCAACGCATCAGAGCTAGGGCTGATTTCGGAGTGCAGAAGTGCACGTAATATTTGGATAAGGTTGGAATCGACATTCCAATAAAAGCGGCCAGCTAGGAAAGCCAAGTTATTTAAACGTGTAGCGTTGTCGCGTATGTCAGAAGACGACAAAGTTCGAGAATATCTTAACGGGTTCTTCGATGCAGTAGCGAAGCTTAAAGGAATAGGCGTCGAAATTGGCGACGAGCTACTGGCAATTTTGTTAAATGTACTGTTTGCCGGCGTCATACGAGACATTTAGATGTGCAGTTGAAACGCGAGATGAACTACCGAACCCAGACATTCTTCGTGTTAAAATTCTCGAAGAACACGAGTTGCGAAAGTCAAAAGAAGACAAAGTGGAAAACAATAACGTGCTTTACATAAAGAAAAAGGAAAGCCAATCGTATGTTGATCGTAATTCGTCAAATTCGAAGGAAACAAAAAAGTGCTATCCGTGCGGTAAATCGGGACATTTCGCGAGAAATTGTAATAGGGGTATTCAGACCAGCCTTGTTAATTCGTTAGTCGTTATTCGGTAGTACATCAATTTAAAGTATTTACCAGTAATAAATTTGATCTGCTCCACATAATTTACAATTAAATGACTGACAATTTTTGATTTTGCACTTTGTTGAGGCATTTTTACTCTTTAATAAAATTGAATCAGCTGTTTTGGAATAAAATTTACCATACTACAGAGGTAGAACAAAAAGTATGTTCACTGTTAAGCCTTTTAGCGAAGTATCAACTAACGAATTACCAAATTAACAGGCTTCGGTCTGAATACCCCTAATGACAAGCAACAAGAACAAAATACGTGTGTGAGTGAGAAACAAACGAAAAGGCAAAACTTTATGTTCAGTAGAAAAGGCATTTGCCGTCTCTATAGGAAATATGAGATGGTGTTTGGACAGTGGCTGCACATCTCATATGAGTGCGAATAAAAACATTTTTGAAAGTGCTAAACTAGTAAATGACGAATTAAGTTTGGCAAATAATTGCTCAATGAAGATAAGTAGTGTTGGTAAATTGTGCACCACAGCAAACGCTCGCGGAAAATAAATTGAATTAGGCTTAGGAAACGTTTTACATGTGGCCGATTTACGTACTAATTTGTTGTCTGTTGCTAAAATTACTGACAGGGGTTACGCAGTTAAATTCAAAAAGAATGAAGCCGTGATTATGAACAGAGATAATAAAATGGTATTGGAAGCCGAACGAATTGGCAATTTGTATTATTTAAAAACTTCGAAAGATTTCGCAAATTTGGCAACCAATATTGATTTGTGGCATTACAGAATGGTACACGTTAACGAACGCGATTTGAAATCAATGGCAAACGGTTCGGTATATGGTTTAAAATTTAAACGAACTGAAATACTCTCCGATTGTAAAATTTGTGCAAGTTTAACAAATTCTGTACAAAAAAGCATAAAGTTGAGTATAGTGGCTCGCTTCAATCAGATCATATCAGATATAAACGGTAGAAATTGACTGTGAGGCAACGGCAATGTCATTTAATGTTTGCTGCACGGCTGCCTGTGGTTACGATCAAATGTCCGACATCTGGAGTGCTGTTGCGCTGTCTAGCTGGTTAGTTGCTTTTCATAGAGCGGCGGTCATTTGGTGGTCCGCGGTTGCAAGAAGTGAAAATCATGAAAATATTGTATTACAACAGCAATGAGAGGCTTCACATACATATATGCATGCTGTTCATACACAGCAAGTAAATGAGCATAATTGCATAATTACATATTGAAACAAAGTTACATACTACAATCAGCGAGCAGGGGTGCAAGCGCGCTCCGACAGCAAGCCACGTGTGCCACCAACCGCAATTGCATGAACGCGAGCACCGTCGCGCTTACTTCACGTCTGTGTGTCAGAGTCAATATATTAATACAAGAGGGCATATGTTTGTGTGTGTGTGTGGACGTGGCAACTGAATATTCGAAAATCAATAAATCGAAGTAAAATCCACAAATAAATGCTATAAAATCCGTGCGAAAGCGCCCCTCACATCACATGAGAACCTTGATGCTGACGGCGAGGTCCTGTCTCTGCCGCAGCGAGTTGATGATGACTTAACGCGGATGAATGGCTGTTTGGTTGAATAAGCGCAACTAAGGTTGTTGCTGTTCCGCTTGCTGGTTGGAGTGACGTTGTCTTAACAACGTAATGTCATGCGGCAAAACGGTAAGTAGCTTTGTTGATGACATAAAACGATTAAATACACACGTGCCTAAGTATATATACTTAAATATAAATGTGTACGCGTATTTTTCAGGAGTAAGTTGCAAGCTGCACGTGTAGGTGTACGCAGCATGGCTGATGGCTTTATTGTTGGCTTTGCGCACACTTCGCTGAAAATCAGGTTAGCATTTCTTCACTCTGGAGTTATGACTGTGGTATTGGCGTGATATGAAGCGGCCTGCACTGGTGTTGTGAGACCTTGAGCTTGCGAGGTGATAGAATGAAAATCATCAAAGGGACCGGGGACTTGAAGGGTTTGAATGAATTCGACGCTGATGTGCAGCCCTATCGGAGCTTCCCCCAGTAATGAAGTAAGATTTTTCGCAAAAGTGCATCTAAGCCGTCAGCTCTCCTGATAGCCTTATTCACTTCAGCAGAAGGCTCTCTTGGCTTTCGTAAACTCGGTATTACATATAGCCAATTCCGCCTTATACAGTGCCCTCTAGAGCCACTTCTACAGGCTTTGTTGAAGACTCTTCTGCTCGAAAATATCTCCGTTAGCTCTGATGTCCTTTCCCTCTACATAACTGAGTACTTAGAGGACAAAAACTTTCAAAAGTAGTCCTACTCACAGAAGTGAAAACTTCGACGAGATTATCAATCGCACTCGCAAGTAGGATCGAGTCAGCAATTAAGTATATATGTTCCCAGTATGATTTTCGATATGTGTTAGATTAGAACATAAAATGAAAATACCGCTGTAAAGCCCTGCAGCACGCTGTAAGTTTTAATAATGTTTTTAATATAGAAATTTGTCAGCCACCGAACAGTGTCTACCACCCGCACCTAGACCCCGCGATTATAGAGCAATTTCCGTCCCCACCATCACATCGTTAAGCGCGAAATGCCATTTACGCAATCGACTTACTAAATATTGATACGATGACCATCAATACACGAGTTTGAAACAGATTAACCGTGAAGGATACCTTAAATGTCTGTAATATCACGTCAACAGCGGAATAATTCTTTGCTCACATTCCAATGGTACACTCGTATAAAATACTGCGTTGGAGTTTTCAGTCGTGGCCAGCAGATGAATTAAGTTAAGGGACTTGTAGTTTTAATAGGATTTAAGTGAACTTAGACAAGTACCAAATTGAATCAGTTCTTCAGTTTTGTAAAGATATATATAATCTGTTGAACTTAAAGATATTTTCTTACATTAAAATGTTTAAAACATTCAAAATCAGCGAAAGACAAAACTCCAACGATTTATATGTACCTTAATTGTTATGACTTTTGTTATTGTTTAATGATATAATATTTTAAATCTCAAAAGCTTTCAGTCCAAGCCTTTATGATATTACACCCGCATTCTGCATTCTTTTTGATGTGAATATCATTTGTATCTTTATGCAGCAATTTTCTACCTCTGAATGCAAATGTTGTAACTCAGTTGCACATAAAGTACTGCCGTTCCATTAATTATGATTTCGCATGTAAATATGCATGTCAGTGGATCAGCGTGATTCGCGCTTTTCCATAAAGAAGCAACAGTCATTAATTCATGCCGCTAAAGAACAAGACCCCCCGACGAGCAGTTGCATATACACTCGGACAAGGCATTTAAAATAAAGAAATAGGAAGTGAAAGAAGATGTATTAGAACAGTTAACCATTATTTAACAGTTAATATATATTGGGCTTCATGCTTTTTCACGCGGACTGAAGCGTGTTGTGAAGCTGGCAAAAGTGGATAACCTCTGCCAGCTGTGTCTTCGCATACTTTACCGCTATTTTCGCGTTAACTGTGCTTCTCACACACCGACCAACCGAGATATGTATCACCAGTTACGTGACATAAATGTCTAATGGTCGTGTAAAGACCACTCTGTAGCAGACACCATTTTATCCAGCAAGCGGACTGCTGTTGTTATATTGTGCTGCCCATAGCAGCTACTACCAGCCTTTGACAAAATTTACCGTTTTCATTTTCTTAAACGATTTATGATATGTCTGAATATGGTGCTCATCAATGACTCTGTAGGGTATCTTAAAAGTCCTGTTTGTTTTATTAAAGGTCCAATTTAAGGTAACTGAGCTTATAGCCTTCCACTGCTTATAAAGGCACACTTCTGAAAGCTCAATTATTAAACATTAAGTAAAGGAAACAGAAGCTGTTGGTGAAGGTGATTACGTTAATGGATACACAGTATTTTTATTATAAATAAATTTTAGCAAATTTTCTTTCTAACCCTTTTTTAATTCTATAGCAGAGCCGCTCAAAATAATGCGCAATTTATTTACCAACGCATACAATCACACATTTGATATCTGCTAGCGTATGATTGTGTGCGTGCGCTTGGTTAGTACACTGAGTGAAATCGTGCTATTTGTTTATTTTGTTATTAAAAATTTAGAAAAAAAAAATTTTGCTTTTTGATAAAAAAAAAAAACAATTAAGAACAACAATAATTTTAAGTTAATTTTTTTTTAACTTTCCATGATTTTTTCCATATCGACTTCAAGATCGTAAGTTTTGATTCTCATTAAGTCCTCTTTATGCTTATTCGAAACTGAATTCCTGTATTTCGAGTGTATTTTTGACGCTGGCAGAATTAGCGTCATAGCGTACATGCTTCGACTGCATTTGCTTGCCTATACTCCGAGTATAGGCATGAAAAATTGCGCATTATTTTGAGCGGCTCTGTTCTATAGTCTTCTGTTTATTTAGACCAGCGTTGTCCGCGGCCTATGCGCACAATAGCGCACGGACAGTGCCAGACACCTCACACCAACATGTCGCGACAAGTGTCTGTGAAAGCACGATTGTGCTACTGTATTCGACTTCGTAGGCAAGCAAAGCAGAATTTTGCGATCAGTTGACGCTAGAATAACCAACACAAGCATAACGTGCACACAGTCACGTTGGACAACACTGATTTAGACTATTTATGTAAATATTAGAAAAAGCTGAGAAATGAAGATAGTATCTGAAAGCTTGATAATATTTCAAGAAATAAGTCACTTTTTATTCCAGTCCTGCTATATGGAGCAGAGGCCTGGACGATGACAACATCTGGTGAGTCGACGTTACGAGTTTTCGAGGGAAAGATTCTGCGAAAGATTTCTGGTCCTTTGCGCGTTGGCCACGGCAAATGTCACATTCGATGGAATAATGTAGTTCTGCGAATTAGAAGCAGCGGCTACGCTAACTAGGTCAGGTCAGGTGCAAAAGGACCTGGCTACCCTTGGTATCTCGAATTGGCGCTAAAATGCGAAAAGAAGAAATGACTGGCGCGTTTTGTTTAGCAGTAAAAAAGAAAACGTTATATTTGTAATCGCTTATCATTCTATAATTTGATTTTAAAAGCTTGAATAATATGTGAAAGCTCAATTAATAAAAGTTAGTTTGCCATCATATACAATATATTATCTTATGATTGGTCCTCAGTAATGCCATGTTCCGATCGACACTTAATCACTGCAATTTAAGTAACAAACAAACAAAACAGTTATGGAAAAAATTAATTCAATTTGCTAATTTTTGCAATCAGATTTAAAGCTTTAAATTTTTTAAATAATTAAACAGATTGTTATGAAGCTTGCATATGTGTATATGAATATTTCAATACTGACTTGCTTCGTTAAGCTCACACAAATATGGGTGAGTGAAGAATTCTCAATGAAATGCACGTCGTCGGCACCACAAATACGTACTTACATACTTATAAGTTGTTTGGATTACAACACTGACCTGGCAAGTTCAATGACTTGACGCCTGTAGCTTCCTTCCGGCTTTGCTGCATGGTCTACCTCACTCTCTACCAGGTTCCTTGTATTGTCTGCTTGGCGAACAATACGCTTAAAATTCTCCACACACACATATCCAGTAAAATTTTAATGTGTGGAAGTAGGTGTGCAAATGTAGCAGCATTAGTGTTGTACTCATGGTAAAAATACATAAAAATTTGCCCGAGTATAACAAGAGAGTGCACAACAACAATAAAGGTTAAAAAATAGTGCTATGTGAACAGAAGCAACTACATAAAAGAAGAAAAAAAAATAACAACAAAGCTGCACACACAGCTAACAACAAGAAAACCAATGCCATATCAGACATCAGCACATAAACAAAAACCAAACATACACACATATTTGTGAACTTCTCACCACACACATTACGTTAATCGATTTCCTTATATTCACACTTTTATGAAAAAACCTTTCTAATACTACATACATACATACATATACACACGGAAGATGTACAGAGCCACTCACCTGAACGTTTATAAATTTAAAAATAAGCAAATGGAAGTGTGGCAGAGCCGGCTAAGCAGAAGTCTAAAATACTTCAGGGTAAGGTTGGTTACGAAAGTATAATCTTAAAAGCTTTCAGGTACATATATATGTTGGCGATAAGGTGAGATTTGAATTTAGACTGCGCGCGTCAAAGGATTTGGAGAGTTAATTTTTTTTTAGGTTAATATTAATGTCAGTCACATTTATGTCAAATTTCATGTCAAAATATTCATTAGTGTTTGAGATACGTGTCGTTTCGTGAGCTGCTAAAAGTGAGTTTTCCGTTTTTTGTGATTGAATTTTTTGGAAAAAAGGCGTCGCGTTGAAGTGTGTGAAACGATGCTTTCCGACTACCAGGGTGTCATGAAATGCATTATAACTGGCGATGAGACTTAGGTCTACGCTTACGACCCCGAAACAACCGATCAATCGAGCGAATATTGTGCCAAAAGAGAGCCGAGACCAAAAAAATCGCGCCAAAGTCGCTCAAAAATCTAGGTCATGTTGACTGTTTTCTTCGATTATCGTGGTGTTGTCCATTATGAATTCCTTCCAACCGGTCAAACAGTCAACAAGGAATATTATTTGAACGTTATGCGTCGTTTGCGTAACGCTATCCGCCTAAAAAGGCCGGAATTGTGGAGAGACAATTCTTGGGTGATTCGTGATCATTTCGCCAAAAACTCAACCCATATCGTTCCGCAACCACCGTATTCACCTGATCTGCCGCCGTTCGACTTCTGGCTGTTCACCAAGCTCAAAAGACTGCTCTGGGGGCACCGTTTTTATACGATAGAGGAGATTCAAGCCGCAGCGAAGACGAAACTGAAGGCCATCCGGGAAAGTGACTACAACCAGTGTTTCGAAGATTGGAAAATCCGTTGGCATTGCATCGGGAGGGGATTACTTTGAAGGGGATGAAATTGATTTGGAAGAATAAATAAAGCATTTTCAAAATAAATACAATGTCACCTTATTATATATTAAATATATCTTATATTTTGGGCACAGTTAGGGTGTCCGTTATTTCCCATGTTGATTGTTGTATTTTTTGGAATGAAGTTCTTTACGGCAGGCTTGGAGAAGATAAAGATTTTGCTGCGGGACCTAACTGAAAAAAAAGTGATAGTAAAACCGTAAGAAAAAGCCCGTAAGAAATAACCCGTAAGAAAAAGACTGTAAGATCGCTAGTTATAGCCTACCTTTAGGTCTTGCAAAATAATTAGGCATGAAAATCTGTAACATGATTGTGTATGCAAATTAGTTTTGAGTGAAGTGCGGAACACATAGAGCGCGACAGACTGCAAACTACATCTGTCAAATATTAAAATACAGACGTTCTTATGGACACTGTTATTTTGACAGCTGCACGACTACACGACTGCAGGCCGACAGTTGTCGGTCCCGCTAACTTGAATATTTGCTATATTTTCCGACGACAGTAGGACGACAGTAGAGTTGACAGTAGAATGGAAGATAGAAAGAGGAGGTAGAGTGCTGATGCCACTAATATTTAAAATGTAAAATTATTCACAGCTCTAACAAACTTGACGTTATTTTACAAATAAAAGCACAAAATAGCTCTATTATATCATTTGTAATAACAATTGATAATTTAAAACAAAAAAATATTTACCAATTTTTACTTATTTTTTGCATAAAAAAAATTTCACTTTGAACAAAATATTAAAATTTCATTGAAGTGAAAGGTATTAGTATGACCACAACGATATTGTGTACATGAAAAATGAACAGCTGTGTTGTCTTGTGTACATGCCGGCCATGCTGTCGCAATCATTGTGTTCACCACTTGAGAATTGTGCTTGCACTAAGTACGTTTATGGGGAGTTGAATTGTTGCATATTTTTTGGCGCAGGCTTTGAGGAAATAACCCGTAAGAAAAAGACTGTAAGAAATAACCCGTAAGAAAAAGACTCTAAGATCGCTAGTTATAGCCTACCTTTAGGTTTTGCAAAATAATTAGGCATGAAAATCTGTAACATTATTGTGTATGCAAATTAGTTTTGAGTGAAGTGCGGAACACATAGAGTGCGACAGACTGCAAACTACATCTGTCAAATATTAAAATACAGAGGTTCTTATGGACACTGTTATTTTGACAGCTGCACGACTACACGACTGCAGGCCGACAGTTGTCGTTCCCGCTAACTTGAATATTTCCTATATTATCCGAAGGAACTTCGTTCCTACCTGGTGTCCCACGACAGCACATTTCTTGTTTAATGGCAGAACATTAACAAACTATTTATTTTCAATTAAAATATTGATCCATATATATTACATAGCACTTTTTGACATTCTACATTAAGCAAGTAAGTGTAACACTTCGGTAAACGATACTGTTATAAACAAATTACCTGCTATGCAAAATAAATCTTAAGAGTTTTTTCATAAAAATATTCCTTTAACCGTTAATCGACCTTTTTATCAAAAATGATACATTTCGATGTTTGTAGTACCGTAACTTGTGGAAAGAAAAAAGTTAGATACCGCCTTCTTTGTGACTTTGTTTATTTTCGCATTGTCGTTATTTTAAGCCATAATTTGAAAAAATTTTGCAAGTAGGCCATGAAAATTCAAAAACTTCATAATTCGAGCTATGTATCAATTTTGATACATATAGCATTTCAAATGTTTTTTGCTGCGGTGCACGTCATTTGCGACGCTATTTTTGATATTTGTGTTGTGTTTTATTAGGTGAAGTGCTTCTTTTTTGAATATTAAGTTATTTTGTTATATACTTGTACGCGTTCGAAAAAATGGCTCGTCCACGGTTCTTGACGTTTGAAGAAATGGTGAATGAGGTACTGGATGAGAGTGAAGAAGATGAAGATGCTTCCGACCCTGATACTGAAATTGAAAGTAGTTCGTCTGAAAGCTGTTTATCTGAACATGACATTATTGTCAGTAGTTCAGTTGATGATCCATTGTATATTGCAAAAGATGGTACTACTTGGCGTAGCGAGCCTTACGCCACTGGTCGGTTGGGGAGAGAAAATGTTATCAATTTTTGCCCAGGTTGGTAACAATTGTTTACCCAATTGTTGTAGAATTATGATACTTGGTTTTTAGGTGTAACAAGATTTGCATCAAGCCGGATAAATAACATTCGGTATTCATTTCTGCTACTTTTTCCATCTTTACTATCAAAAATTATTATTGAAAATTCGAACAACTGCGGAATGTATTTACATGGATCCAACCACCTAGAAATTGACGAGGAATTATTTCATGTCTACTTAGGCATATTATTACTGGCCGGTGTGTATAAGTAAGTATTGCAATAGAAGAGCTTTAAAAAAAGTTAAGTGCTTCTTACTATATATTTATCAGATCCAAAAATGAAACTTTGAATGATTTGTTTGAGGAATACTGTGAGCGCCCTATATTTCGGTCAATAATGTCTGAGAGAACATTTTTATATATCCACAAAATCATTCGTTTTGATGATGTGCTCACCCGACGTGGCCAAGGAAATGATGACAAATTCGCACCAATCAGAAACCTGTGGTCTGAACAGCTTCCTATAATCTACAATCCTAATGATTGCGTTACTGTGGATGAACAATTATTGGGATTTCATGGTCGTTGTAAATTTCGCCAGTATATTCCATCGAAACCCGAGAGATACGGTTTGAAATTTTGGCTACTTGTTGATTCACGCACGTGCTATGTATGGAAAATACAACCATACTTGGGGAAAGGCGTAACCGGAAAAACTGAGAGGAATCAAGGAGAACGAGTCGTTCTGGATTTAGTTGATGGGTTGAAAGGACATAATGTCACCATGGACAACTTTTTTTCATCTCACAGCCTTGGCCAAAAATTATTACAAAAGCATATGACAATGGTTGGAACTATGCGCAAAAATAAATGGTCTATTCCTCCAAAGCTACTGAATTGCAAGAAAGTTCCACGATATGAATCAACTTTTGCTTTCACTCCTGATATCACTCTCGTATATCAGTCATAAGAACAAATGTACAGTTGCATCACGCACCTAATATTGAGAACGAGTCGAAAAAGTTGCCCGAAATCATCTGTTTTTATAACTCAACGAAGGGAGGTGTGGACACGGTTGACAAAATGTTGAGTTGTTACTCTTGCAAACGTAAAAATAATCGGTATTTTCCAACATAATCGATATTTCTGCTTTGAATTCGTATATTTTGTATAACGATATTTATCCGAATTGGAAGCAAACTCAAAA
Source organism: Bactrocera zonata (assembly GCA_037783105.1). Lineage (NCBI taxonomy): Eukaryota > Metazoa > Arthropoda > Insecta > Diptera > Tephritidae > Bactrocera > Bactrocera zonata. The sequence continues at coordinate 238,372 of JBAWJQ010001242.1, read as the reverse complement.
GCACACAAAACGTAAATGTTTCCTGCATGAGTTAGCAATTTCATTGACAAAGCCCTATATGGAAAAACGAAAAAAAGGCCCAAGGAACGAATTATCTTTGGCGCTGCTTTCCAAGCTGTCATCCCAGAATATTCCTGACACTAGTGATAATGATGCTGGCCCATCAAAAAAACAAAAGAATGATAAGTCTCCGAAAAAAACCGCGCAAGGTGTCAAAAATGCTATCATTCTGGAGAACATAAAAATAAGTGGGCATCGTCATTCTGCTTCTTATGTAAAAAGCCGTGCTGCAACGACAGACATGCCAAAAATATTTGCATAGATTGCATTCATAACACATAAACATGTCATTATTTTAATTATATTTGCCTGAAATTTATCAATAAAAGTAAATGAATTAAAACTTTAAAGTAATAACTACTTTTTTCCTATGAACTGTAGTATGTATCAAAATTGATACATAGCTGGAATTATGAAGTTTTTTTAAAGCTCGATCTACGGTTGAAAGTTATACGTAATTAAACAAAACATCAAATAACCTGAGCATTCATACCAGCGATTTATACAATTTTACTCATGCGACATCATGTATTGTACGAGTTATGACAATTATGTAATGAGACTGATTCCTTAAAAACCGTATATTTGAAACTTATTCTACAACTCTCCCATCCCCTTCAAAGTAGTCCCCTTGGGCAGCTATACAGCGATTCCAGCGCTTTCCGGTCCGGGAGCACTAACACCATACACTCTTACAATTTTAGGGTATGTTTCCGAAGCTGTTTCGCCCAATCTGGCCGCGTGGCTCTTGATTTCGTTTTTCCATTTTCGTGACGAGCACTACAAACACACGTCTACTCAACTTGAGGCAGCAGGCGAACTAAACAAGAAGATTTGTACGGAAAATTTCGTATTAAGATATAAGTTTTTAAAAGTTGTAGACTTATTTGCTTTGGAGATAACAAGAAATGTGCTGTCGTGGGACATCAGGTAGGAACGAAGTTCCTTCGGATAATATAGGAAATATTTAAGTTAGCGGGAACGACAACTGTCGGCCTGCAGTCGTGTAGTCGTGCAGCTGTCAAAATAACAGTGTCCATAAGAACGTCTGTATTTTAATATTTGACAGATGTAGTTTGCAGTCTGTCGCGCTCCATGTGTTCCGCACTTCACTCAAAACTAATTTTCATACACAGTCTCCGACTATCACTCAGCGTGAACAGTTGCGTTTCTAACACAGTGCGTTTGTTTTCAATTCTCTTTATCAGTGCTATTCGTATTAAAAGATGTGCATTTGTTGTTTACTTAACTAAGCCGCGCTTAAAAAGTCAGTGTCACAAATCAACAATTTGCCAATATGCCTCCCGGGGCTTCTAACCTCGGAGATAACAGGTTCGCCCTGCTTTGTCCGAGCTCCAGACCTAAACGAAAAAAATCAGAAACGACTCCATTGGATTTATTCCCAGAACTACCTATTACAAAAAAAGACGATCCTAAATTCATCATAATAAAAGCATTGGAAGGTAACAAACCACTAACGAGCTTATCGTGTTTTGCCGTACATAAAGGTATACTAGCCATTAGCAAAGATGTCAACACTATATCCGAGCTTCGCGACGGCAGTTTACTTCTGCTTTAATAGAATAATTGATGGTGTATCTAAGCCTACTGGCTCAATTCTCTTATCATTTGATAAATATCATCTTCCCGAAAAAATTGAAGTCGCATGGAGAATCCTTTCTGTCCGTCCATACATCTCAAATCCCATGAGATGCAAGTCGTGTCAAAAACTTGGCCATACAACAAAATACTGCAAAAATTTCCCAATGTGTAACAATTGCTACCTCCCTCCCCACTCCCCTACCGAATGTATAAGAACAATGTGCGCTAACTGCTCTGGAGAGCATCCGTCCTCCTCTAACGCTTGCCCAAAATTTCTACAAACTAAAGAAATACTACGTATTAAAACATTAGAAAAATGCAGCATGCACGAAGCAATAAAAAAAATACAAATCGAAAAAATACTTTCGAATTCAACAAAAACGAAAAACCACAAACAACTGCCGACTCAAACGAAAAAAATTCCCCTTCCAACTCCGCAAACTCCTCACAAACCATCAATAACCACTCATTACATGCATACTCAACCAAACCATCATATTCCACAAAGAACATCTTGTCCTCACTTAACTCTCACACTGCTGACCTTAATCCACAATCATTTAACAAAAACCCAACAACAACCAACGCAATCGTTGATAATCCACTCTCTAAAAATAATTGCAATATGTATCTATCTGACTCTCCCAACTTAACAGACATACTCTCGCGCTATTGCACGTCACTTTCCTCTCCCCTTCCTATCCCTCTTTCCTCTCAATCTCCAACTTATAAACACGATGACTCAATTACGCTTTCCTCACCTTCGCAACCAGCAGAAACTAATAATATGGACATTTCTAACTCATAATATTTTTAGCTATGTACTTAACAAAAACAAATAGCAGTTTTCTTTTCTCTTTTGTTCCATATGTTTGTAGCTTTACAGTGGAACATAAACGGATATTACAATAATTTCATCGATCTTGAAATATTAATTAAATCACACAATCCCTCTGTAATTCTTTTAAATGAAACCCACCTCCCGTACATGGTCAACGCTCGTACCCCTTTGGCCTATGTTGGATACTTTCATAATTTGCCACATATTGTATCTAGTAAGCAAGGAATTGGTATCTTAGTGAAGAAAAATGTCCCGCACAAATGTTATCCTCTCCAGTCCCGCATCTCTTCCTTGGTATTAGAAATTCAATCGCCCAATAAAATATCCATTGTCTGCGCCTATTCCCCTCCTGATCAAGCATTTTCAGCCACTGACTTTAATAGTATTTTTCCGTCAACTGATAGTCCTTTTATTTTGGCAGGCGATTTTAACGCCTGGAGCCCTATGTGGGGTTCCACTTCGCCTAATGCTAAGGGCCGTGTAATTGAAGATTCAATCCTTGCCTCCAACTCCTTTGTCCTTAATAACGGCTCCCCGACTCACTTCTCTACTCACAAATCCTTCACCCACCTTGACCTCACCATATGTTCGATTTCCCTTTCTACCAAATGCACTTGGCTAGTAATTGATGACCTCCATGGCAGTGATCATTTCCCCATTATTACCAGACTCCCTTCAAACCGTTTTCCTTCAACATTTCGCCCGAGGCTGAAATACCAGACTGACTCTGCTGATTGGCTAAAGTTCCAAGATGCGTGTCTACATGGTTGCAGCTCCTATCCCATTTCCCTCAACGTCAACGAAGAAGCGTCCCGCGTCCAAAAAATTGTCAGAACTGCGGCTAATCTATCTATCCCACAATCAGGTAGCAAAACTCGTAGGCCGGCTCCATTGTGGTGGAGCGTTGAACTTTCAACTTTAAGGCAAGCCAAACAAAGTACATGGCACGAATATAAGCGTGAAAGGACTTCCTCCAATCTGCTTCAGTATAAAAAAGATAATGCTGATTTTCGCCGCAAAGCCAAACTTGCGAAAGCTGCCTGCTTTGAAAAATTTACCAGCAACATTAACTCTTCATCCAACTCAAGAAGGATCTGGGCCGACATCAAAAGACTATCTGGAATGGCTTCTTTTTCTGCAATATCTGCCTTAAGTTCCGCTCGCGGCACTCTTCTTTATCCTCTAGACATAGCTCAAGAGTTCGCCAACTACTTTTCCACGGCCTCCTCCGATTGCAACTTCCCCCCTGAATTTATTTCAAATAAGTACCAGATAACCTCTTCCCGGTCTCCACCCAGCAATCTTTCGATCTCTGCCAAGAACTTAGAAAAAGACTTAACGCATTTTGAGCTGGTCTCTGCCCTTTCTTCGGTAAAAGGCAAAACACCTGGCCACGATAGAATTTCTTACCCCATTATCAAGAACCTTCCCCTTCCTATCCTATCCCGCCTTCTTAACCTCTACAATAACATTTTTTCTACAGGCATTTACCCCCAGGCTTGGAAAACTAGCTTGAAAGTTCCCATCCTCAAACCTGGTAAATCTCCCCTTGATGTCTGCAGTTACCGCCCAATCTCCCTTCTCCAGACTCTCCTGGTATGCCCGCAAAAATAATTTCATTCATCATAACCAAGTTGCATTCAAAAGAGCGCAGGGTACTATCGACTCACTTGTTCATCTTGACCACTACATTTCTAATGCTTTGTCAAATAAAAATCACATCTTCCTGATGTCTCTCGATTTTCTAAAAGCCTTCGATCGAATAGGTATTCATATCGTACTAAGGCAACTAACCAAATGGAAAGTGGGTCCGCGAATCTTAAATTTTATAAAATCTTTTTTATCCCATCGTAAAATAAGCGTCCTTATTCGAACACCCGCTTCTCTATCCTTCCCCTAGATAATGGCACTCCTCAAGGATCACCCTTATCGGTGATACTCTTCATTATAGCGTTTGATGAACTTAGCGAATTACTGTGTAAATTTACCACTATTGAGCACCAACTGTACGCTGACGATGTTCTGGTGTATTCCAAAAACACTGATCAAGCAGCAGTTCTAAGAACCTTGTCCGATATCCTCTCCAAAATCTTCTCCTGGTCGCAAACTTCCGGCGCTTCAATTTCCCCTAGCAAATCTAAATTGTTGCACATTTGTAGAAAAAGAAATTGTAGCACCCATACCATAACTTTTTCCGATGTAACTATAAATTGTACAAATAGCCTTAAATTTTTAGGTATAATACTAGACTCTAAGTACTCTTTCGCTCAACATTGTCAATATGTAAGAGATAGACTAATGTCCAAACTATTAATAGTTAAGCACCTCTCCGCAAAGCGCTCATTTCTCGGTCCGGCATTGTTGATTAACGTAACCAGGGCACTTATTGTCTCAACTATACAATACGGTTTGGAAGTTTATGGACATCACGCAAAAAATAAGTTGAAAATGCTGACTGCCCCTTACCACGCTGCAATTCGAAGATCGCTGCGCGCGTTTCCAACGAATCCCTTAAATAATTTATTTGCAGAATCTGGGCTAAATACAATATTCGATGACGCCCAAGATTCAGTTCGCAAACTCTACGCTAAGCTGATGTTTTCACCGAACGCTCTTCTTAGAAAGGACCTACAATTAGCGATTTCGCGCAAATGGCCATCCAAAGTACAATCATCCATTTACTTATGTATCAAATTCGCAAAGGATAACGGCCTTCCACTCCAAAGGCCTCGTATTCGCAAAAGCGTTCATCCGCCGTGGCTGTTTAAAAATGATTCTTTTATCAATGAACTTGTCCACCTGCGGAAGGCGAATACTGCCAACGATGTATACAAGGCAAATTTCCTCGAAGTAGCAGCGAAATACAAATCCACTGGATGGGATCTGATTTTTACCGACGGTTCAAAATCATCACAGACTTCATTTGCTGTCGTGAAAGAACATGGAGAAGTAATTACTTATGGTACTTTGTTTTATTTCTGCTCGATTTTCACAGCAGAAGCCGTGGCAATATTCAAGGCAATGCTTTATTCCGTACGAAATAAAGGAAAATTTATAATTTGCTCTGACAGTATGTCATGTTTTCAAGCTATTAAGGAATATAACCAAACCAACCCCGTTATTGAAAACATCCGAGACATCCTTATTTCACACCCCCAGAATATCAAAATCATGTGGGTCCCCGTTCACGCAGATATAAAGGGCAACACGATTGCTGATAAGGTCGCTAAAGATATGGTTGTTACACCTACCATAATTTCCAACGTCATTTTTAAAGGGGATATCTACCGGTTTATAAATAATGAGAGGCAAAAAAATTGCTATCCGAGTGGAGCCGGTATAGCCATCACTACTCCTCAATCAATCCCAGTCGTACAAAACCCTGCTTCTCTCCGACCATGCCGACAAACTACATAACTCCATATACCCGTCTCCGGCTTGGCCACACGATTATTACTACCTCTCATTTGCTTCAAGGCGCTACTCCTAGTTGCTGCCTGTTCTTCAACTTTTCACTCAGCATTAACCACCTCTTGGATTGCTGCCCAAAACTTGATGCCCAAAGACTACACTATTTCAATGGTATTAACCCTACACAGCTGTTAAAAAACCCGATGGACAATAATATTAGCAGGATATATAATTTCCTCAGAGATACCGACCTACTCCGACGCATTTGATACCGCCCTAGTCAACATGCCAGCCGAAAGCCTCCGATGCTAGCGCTGCGTTATTTATAGTTTATGTAATAATTTTATTGTTATGTAAACTTTTATAAAATAAAAAAAATAAATAAAATAAAAATTTTCATACACAATAATGTTACAGATTTTCATGCCTAATTATTTTGCAAGACCTAAAGGTAGGCTATAACTAGCGATCTTACAGTCTTTTTCTTACGGGTTATTTCTTACGGGTTTTTTCTTACGGTTTTACTATCACTTTTTTTCAGTTAGTTCCCGCTGCAAAATCCCTATCTTCTCCAAGCCTGCCGTAAGGAATTTCGTTCCAAAAAATGATGGCAAAAGAACAAATAATTCCATATTAAAAAATAGTAAAATGAATTAGACAAGGTCGCATATGCGTTTATAAAACCAATAAAATTGGAGATGAAGCAGATTCTACCACGCAGATCGGTCTGACTTTAAGTCGTTTCCCCTAGTATTATCTTCCTTATATAAAGTCACCACTTTTGTTCGTGGAACTTAACTTTGTGGTATTTCTGCTGAAAGCTGTACACACTCAAATATTTAGAGTAGGGCTTCGGTTCGGGCTGATTTTGTTCGAGATATAAATTTTTATTCGACGCTATTGTATAGAGTCGGAATAATGATATCACGTTACGGTTTACTCAATAAACCCGAATATCATTATGGTAACTAAGGCCTTTTAGGGAAAATAATTTGTGGATTTTTGAGTATCTTCTTTCATGTTTTTAAGGTAAATCGTTCTTATTTTCATACTCGTTCAATGTTTTTGGAACCCTGCCAGACTGACGTCATCCACTACATTAAACACATTCAACACCCCTTATTAAAATATAATGAGTATAATCGAATGCTAAATCGTCAAATTAATACCTATATATATTTTCTGAATCTTTTTGTTCTGTAACATTGTTCTGTAACAATAGCGTAAAGCAAAATTTCTCGGTGAATTTAATTCACCTGAAATCTTGTCTGAAATATTGAAGGCTCGTATTGATTTCTGCTCGTTTTATTTGCTCAACTTATCGGTTCCAACCGCTTTCCCCTCAAGTTTACCCACAAGGCTAGAATCAGTGGATGCACTTTTCTCCAAAGATTGGACTCTTAGAATACTTTTCGCAAAATAAAACATATTTACGTTGTTGTCAAATGTTATTCATGTATGTAAATGTATTTGGTTAAGAAATTTAAAGATCACAAGTTTAGTCGAAAAATTTGTAACCGATTGCGCATATCTGAGCAAGTATTTGTGCAACCCTGCAAATAGCATTACTCCATCCATCCATACATTTCATACGCATTTTACTCGTACCAGCTCACAACCAGGCGTAAAGTACGCGTTAGCAAATAAGCAATACCGGAGCCATCATCTGTAGGCGTCACATTAGGTAAATATGCAACACTTAGCTATTCGTGTACGCAGCATCTGCACGTTGCACGTGCACGAAGCAATGAAGAGATGCAAATGTGAAAACAAGCTTTCATAAATATTTACGACTCTATTAAAGCGCAAAAGAACCGCGGGTTTAAGAAAACCAAACAACAATGTCAAAAGTAGATTTAACAAAACACCATTGCATGCAGCAATGGTAACACCAGCTGTACCCTAGTGTCATGTGGCGCACCTGCGTTTGTAAAATTAAAAAGAGCATAGCCACTATGGAGAGAGATTCATGAAGGTCCAGCACCGCACACCAAAACACAGTGGCACAAAAGGACTGACACGCTGATAAGCGTTATATGGCATTGGCTCTCCGGAACTGTGGAAGCCACTGGCGTAGATGTAGCTTTGGTAACCTTTCACCGCATTTGCATACCTACCAAGTGGCTTGGTAAACTGCTTGTCAGTTGCAGTGAGAGCGTCACAAGTTGGTTGCCGCAGTTGCTGATATCACCACTTTTATTCTTAATTCATAACTTCATTATTTATAGCAAAAATAATAACTGAATGTATCTTATGTCCCTGGAGCTGAAGAAAGGTTTTGACAAAAGTACTTAAAGTTTAGAAGACCTCTGAGTTATAATGATATTTTCTTGCAAAAAACAGAGCATGACAAACTTTTGGAACAGTTTTGGGAAAATACGCTTGTGTATAATCTTTTATAAATTTTCAAATATTTTAACAAGAATCTTTTATATTAACTCACGATCATTATATTTCTCTTGTTTTAAATTTTTTAATATTTTCAATAAAGCATTCTTATATGTGTATCCCTACAGTACGCAAATTTGTAATTAGAAGTTTTTATATCAAAATACATATTTATCGCACCTTTGTGAAAACCTCAAAGAGCTGGGTCTTCAAAATTATTTTGAGTTTTGGTCACTAAATAGCGGATTTGCTAAAGCTTTCGTAAATGTTTTCAGTGAAGCTTTCATATTTTACCAATCCAAATATTTCCATGTTTTTACATATGTCTCACTTTTGACTGACTTGAAAAACACTGAGAGAGAAAAAGCTTTCACATATTTTATAAGATAATAACATTAGAAAAAAACATAGTTCCTCCAAACCTTTAACTTTTTTGACTTGTGGCGTTCTAAAAGTGCAGTACTTATTCACTTGCTTCATTAACCAGGAAGTGAAAAAGACAATCAACTCACGAACCGAGCAGACAAACCGTTAATATTTTGTTAGTAGTTATGTTAGTGAACCGCCAACCACAACCTTATGTTTGAGTAAAAACTAAAAAAAAATCTTCAAAACAACCGAAATTGAACGATTCAAATAATTTACAAATCAAAATATTGAAAAACAAAACAAACAAAAATTGAAAAAAAAAGATATGAAAAGAAGTTATTTTTTGGAATTGTCCAATTTTCCGACTTTTCCTAATTCAAAGTATAAGGTATTTTTATTTCTAAACCTTCCCCGATCCACAACGAACACATTAAAAAAACAATTATCAAATTTGGTTCAGTCGTATGAAAGTTATGAGCGTACATACATTTTGGTGATTCATTTTGATTTATATACATAGACATAGATTGAAGTACATGTGTATACGGTGAAATATTATACAAATAAAGGATCAGTCAGAACCAATGTCATTGGCTGACTTAAAATTTTATATTTATTTTATTCCTAACGATTAAATAAATTAACTCGCGTATGTGAGGTTTCATTGCGCTCTCTTGCTAGTTAACGTTGTGTATTCCAGAAAACCCACTTATTCTTCTCTTTCCCATCATATTTATAAAGGGTACGCTAAGTAGATATTTTAGCTTCAATTAAACTTTTCCAACAGCTCTCAACACTTTTAAAAGAGAAATTTTTCGTTGACAAATTTACTTTGATGCCTTGATTGTAATATTTATTATATTTAATAAGATTAATTTAAAAATGAAATTATTGTTAACCCTTCTCATTTTCAGCTGTAAACATTCTTTGTTGATTTAGTTTGATTAATTTTATTGAAGTGCAATTTAAAGTCGGGAGCAACCCTGCTATAGAAAAACTTTCATATGATGGCTTTCGTAAAGCTTTTCCTTTTGTGATGAGCATTTGTACTAGACTATAGACTATCCGTCTTCACAAATGTATATGTTTGCAAAACAGATTCTCACAATATTTACATGCAAACAAATTTACCTACGAACACATACAGACTCACACACCCATGCTAATATTCTACCCATAATCACTTCTTTGGCTGCCTTTATTAGCTGTTGCATGTACAAACACATCCATACGTTTCATATAATTATGAGGTCCACTGACATAAACAGCTGCTGTAAATACACTGGTTGATAGATTGCGCTAATTTTTGGCATCATAATTAAGAACAATTGGACCAACCTAGGAAAAAAAAGTTACCTGTCTTCCATATAAGCGGGAGATGAGAGGGGGAAAGGAAGAATTCCCGAAACTTTCTTGACAGGGGTATATATATGTGTATGGAACTGATTAAAATTACACACAATACTACGTCCATCTAGACTAATAATGGCTTAAAAAAGGAAAGTTAAAAACTAATCTATAATGTATGTAGGAAAGTAGAGTGCATGTCTGATAACTTCGGCCTTTAGGAGCACCTAATCGTAGCGACTAAAATTCATTCACTTCATTATGTCCTCTCGGATGCACCCTGTGGTCCTAATGAAGATCATCAGTGCACGTATTGCTTCGTAAGAGCGTACATCAACCCTCGCCTTGGTCTCGTCATTGAGATAACCTTGGGACCATAAAAGGCGACTACCTTTCCGGGGGACAAATAGCGGCTCTGAGTGGGGGCCCTTTTCGCATGGACAATTTGACTAACAACAAAAATGACGGAAGAACGACGAAAGGAGGTGAAGGGCTGTCGAAATCGGCACCTAGATTCAACCCAGGCGGGGATGCTGCTTCTATGGCGACGAAACCGTCGCCGAGAAATGGCAGCAATACGACAAAGACTCCAGTAGGTGTCTCCTCAGGTAGCAGACTGGGGGTAACCGCGGGCAACAGAAGTAGCGAAGGGGGATCCTTCATACACGGCGGAATCGCCAGCACTAGCAAGGGAACCTCAGCTAGAGTTATGAAGGGATCCACAGGGGGTAAAAGCAAAGCACCTTTAGCTAGAACGCTAAAGTCAGACCGTCGATTGGCGGCAAAAATCGTGGAACACTACGGTGACAAGCATGTTGGTCAGGTTTCTGAGCAACACGCTAGTACACTTGAGTGGGCCAAGAAAGTGCTGAGCGAGGACGATAGGGTAGGACCGGACAGAAACAGCGATCAAGCGGCAGAGGTCGCCCGAGGGATAAAACTCCCTTGTTAAGAAACCGCGAAAGGGAAAGGCGCCAACCTTTAGCGAAATCGTTAAAGGCGCTGGGGCCATAGTACTGGGGGTGCTCGACCGTACTAGGGAGAACAGTGCCATCTCCATGATGAATGGAAGAGGGTAGCGGCGGCTATATCGTCGGTCTTCCTGAGAATGGTCAAGGAAAACCCGGGGCCACCCCTGAAATGTGTGAGTGCCGGTTGGCACCAGGGGCTGCACAAGTTCACAAGTTGCGCTGACGAGAGATCGGCCATCTTATACAAGAAGGCAGTCTCTCAGGTGGGGGAGGTCTGGAAGGGGGCCAGACTGGAGGCCGTGACCAAAGAGGATCTTCCTCTCCGTCCTAGGGCTCGCGTTTGGTTGCCGGCCGAACCTTCCATGCCGAGTGAGATTGAGGAAATCCTCAGATACTGCAATCCCTCACTTCCAACGCAGGACTGGAGAGTTTTAAGGTGGAGAACTGATGAACCGTATCGGCAAGCGCTGATAATGCTAAACACGGAATCCATCAATGAACTTGTCCACCTGCGGAAGGCGAATACTGCCAACGTTGTATACAAGGCAAATTTCCTCGAAGTAGCAGCGAAATACAAATCCACTGGATGGGATCTGATTTTTACCGACGGTTCAAAATCATCACAGACTTCATTTGCTGTCGTGAAAGAACATGGAGAAGTAATTACTTATGGTACTTTGTTTTATTTCTGCTCGATTTTCACAGCAGAAGCCGTGGCAATATTCAAGGCAATGCTTTATTCCGTACGAAATAAAGGAAAATTTATAATTTGCTCTGACAGTATGTCATGTTTTCAAGCTATTAAGGAATATAACCAAACCAACCCCGTTATTGAAAACATCCGAAACATCCTTATTTCACACCCCCAGAATATCAAAATCATGTGGGTCCCCGTTCACGCAGATATAAAGGGCAACACGATTGCTGATAAGGTCGCTAAAGATATGGTTGTTACACCTACCATAATTTCCAACGTCATTTTTAAAAGGGATATCTACCGGTTTATAAATAATGAGAGGCAAAAAAAATTGCTATCCGAGTGGAGCCGGTATAGCCATCACTACTCCTCAATCAATCCCAGTCGTACAAAACCCTGCTTCTCTCCGACCATGCCGACAAACTACATAACTCCATATACCCGTCTCCGGCTTGGCCACACGATTATTACTACCTCTCATTTGCTTCAAGGCGCTACTCCTAGTTGCTGCCTGTTCTTCAACTTTTCACTCAGCATTAACCACCTCTTGGATTGCTGCCCAAAACTTGATGCCCAAAGACTACACTATTTCAATGGTATTAACCCTACACAGCTGTTAAAAAACCCGATGGACAATAATATTAGCAGGATATATAATTTCCTTAGAGATACCGACCTACTCCGACGCATTTGATACCGCCCTAGTCAACATGCCAGCCGAAAGCCTCCGATGCTAGCGCTGCGTTATTTATAGTTTATGTAATAATTTTATTGTTATGTAAACTTTTATAAAATAAAAAAAATAAATAAAATAAAAATTTTCATACACAATAATGTTACAGATTTTCATGCCTAATTATTTTGCAAGACCTAAAGGTAGGCTATAACTAGCGATCTTACAGTCTTTTTCTTACGGGTTATTTCTTACGGGTTTTTTCTTACGGTTTTACTATCACTTTTTTTCAGTTAGCTCCCGCTGCAAAATCCCTATCTTCTCCAAGCCTGCCGTAAGGAATTTCGTTCCAAAAAATGATGGCAAAAGAACAAATAATTCCATATTAAAAAATAGTAAAATGAATTAGACAAGGTCGCATATGCGTTTATAAAACCAATAAAATTGGAGATGAAGCAGATTCTACCACGCAGATCGGTCTGACTTTAAGTCGTTTCCCCTAGTATTATCTTCCTTATATAAAGTCACCACTTTTGTTCGTGGAACTTAACTTTGTGGTATTTCTGCTGAAAGCTGTACACACTCAAATATTTAGAGTAGGGCTTCGGTTCGGGCTGATTTTGTTCGAGATATAAATTTTTATTCGACGCTATTGTATAGAGTCGGAATAATGATATCACGTTACGGTTTACTCAATAAACCCGAATATCATTATGGTAACTAAGGCCTTTTAGGGAAAATAATTTGTGGATTTTTGAGTATCTTCTTTCATGTTTTTAAGGTAAATCGTTCTTATTTTCATACTCGTTCAATGTTTTTGGAACCCTGCCAGACTGACGTCATCCACTACATTAAACACATTCAACACCCCTTATTAAAATATAATGAGTATAATCGAATGCTAAATCGTCAAATTAATACCTATATATATTTTCTGAATCTTTTTGTTCTGTAACATTGTTCTGTAACAATAGCGTAAAGCAAAATTTCTCGGTGAATTTAATTCACCTGAAATCTTGTCTGAAATATTGAAGGCTCGTATTGATTTCTGCTCGTTTTATTTGCTCAACTTATCGGTTCCAACCGCTTTCCCCTCAAGTTTACCCACAAGGCTAGAATCAGTGGATGCACTTTTCTCCAAAGATTGGACTCTTAGAATACTTTTCGCAAAATAAAACATATTTACGTTGTTGTCAAATGTTATTCATGTATGTAAATGTATTTGGTTAAGAAATTTAAAGATCACAAGTTTAGTCGAAAAATTTGTAACCGATTGCGCATATCTGAGCAAGTATTTGTGCAACCCTGCAAATAGCATTACTCCATCCATCCATACATTTCATACGCATTTTACTCGTACCAGCTCACAACCAGGCGTAAAGTACGCGTTAGCAAATAAGCAATACCGGAGCCATCATCTGTAGGCGTCACATTAGGTAAATATGCAACACTTAGCTATTCGTGTACGCAGCATCTGCACGTTGCACGTGCACGAAGCAATGAAGAGATGCAAATGTGAAAACAAGCTTTCATAAATATTTACGACTCTATTAAAGCGCAAAAGAACCGCGGGTTTAAGAAAACCAAACAACAATGTCAAAAGTAGATTTAACAAAACACCATTGCATGCAGCAATGGTAACACCAGCTGTACCCTAGTGTCATGTGGCGCACCTGCGTTTGTAAAATTAAAAAGAGCATAGCCACTATGGAGAGAGATTCATGAAGGTCCAGCACCGCACACCAAAACACAGTGGCACAAAAGGACTGACACGCTGATAAGCGTTATATGGCATTGGCTCTCCGGAACTGTGGAAGCCACTGGCGTAGATGTAGCTTTGGTAACCTTTCACCGCATTTGCATACCTACCAAGTGGCTTGGTAAACTGCTTGTCAGTTGCAGTGAGAGCGTCACAAGTTGGTTGCCGCAGTTGCTGATATCACCACTTTTATTCTTAATTCATAACTTCATTATTTATAGCAAAAATAATAACTGAATGTATCTTATGTCCCTGGAGCTGAAGAAAGGTTTTGACAAAAGTACTTAAAGTTTAGAAGACCTCTGAGTTATAATGATATTTTCTTGCAAAAAACAGAGCATGACAAACTTTTGGAACAGTTTTGGGAAAATACGCTTGTGTATAATCTTTTATAAATTTTCAAATATTTTAACAAGAATCTTTTATATTAACTCACGATCATTATATTTCTCTTGTTTTAAATTTTTTAATATTTTCAATAAAGCATTCTTATATGTGTATCCCTACAGTACGCAAATTTGTAATTAGAAGTTTTTATATCAAAATACATATTTATCGCACCTTTGTGAAAACCTCAAAGAGCTGGGTCTTCAAAATTATTTTGAGTTTTGGTCACTAAATAGCGGATTTGCTAAAGCTTTCGTAAATGTTTTCAGTGAAGCTTTCATATTTTACCAATCCAAATATTTCCATGTTTTTACATATGTCTCACTTTTGACTGACTTGAAAAACACTGAGAGAGAAAAAGCTTTCACATATTTTATAAGATAATAACATTAGAAAAAAACATAGTTCCTCCAAACCTTTAACTTTTTTGACTTGTGGCGTTCTAAAAGTGCAGTACTTATTCACTTGCTTCATTAACCAGGAAGTGAAAAAGACAATCAACTCACGAACCGAGCAGACAAACCGTTAATATTTTGTTAGTAGTTATGTTAGTGAACCGCCAACCACAACCTTATGTTTGAGTAAAAACTAAAAAAAAATCTTCAAAACAACCGAAATTGAACGATTCAAATAATTTACAAATCAAAATATTGAAAAACAAAACAAACAAAAATTGAAAAAAAAAGATATGAAAAGAAGTTATTTTTTGGAATTGTCCAATTTTCCGACTTTTCCTAATTCAAAGTATAAGGTATTTTTATTTCTAAACCTTCCCCGATCCACAACGAACACATTAAAAAAACAATTATCAAATTTGGTTCAGTCGTATGAAAGTTATGAGCGTACATACATTTTTGTGATTCATTTTGATTTATATACATAGACATAGATTGAAGTACATGTGTATACGGTGAAATATTATACAAATAAAGGATCAGTCAGAACCAATGTCATTGGCTGACTTAAAATTTTATATTTATTTTATTCCTAACGATTAAATAAATTAACTCGCGTATGTGAGGTTTCATTGCGCTCTCTTGCTAGTTAACGTTGTGTATTCCAGAAAACCCACTTATTCTTCTCTTTCCCATCATATTTATAAAGGGTACGCTAAGTAGATATTTTAGCTTCAATTAAACTTTTCCAACAGCTCTCAACACTTTTAAAAGAGAAATTTTTCGTTGACAAATTTACTTTGATGCCTTGATTGTAATATTTATTATATTTAATAAGATTAATTTAAAAATGAAATTATTGTTAACCCTTCTCATTTTCAGCTGTAAACATTCTTTGTTGATTTAGTTTGATTAATTTTATTGAAGTGCAATTTAAAGTCGGGAGCAACCCTGCCATAGAAAAACTTTCATATGATGGCTTTCGTAAAGCTTTTCCTTTTGTGATGAGCATTTGTACTAGACTATAGACTATCCGTCTTCACAAATGTATATGTTTGCAAAACAGATTCTCACAATATTTACATGCAAACAAATTTACCTACGAACACATACAGACTCACACACCCATGCTAATATTCTACCCATAATCACTTCTTTGGCTGCCTTTATTAGCTGTTGCATGTACAAACACATCCATACGTTTCATATAATTATGAGGTCCACTGACATAAACAGCTGCTGTAAATACACTGGTTGATAGATTGCGCTAATTTTTGGCATCATAATTAAGAACAATTGGACCAACCTAGGAAAAAAAGTTACCTGTCTTCCATATAAGCGGGAGATGAGAGGGGAAAGGAAGAATTCCCGAAACTTTCTTGACAGGGGTATATATATGTGTATGGAACTGATTAAAATTACACACAATACTACGTCCATCTAGACTAATAATGGCTTAAAAAAGGAAAGTTAAAAACTAATCTATAATGTATGTAGGAAAGTAGAGTGCATGTCTGATAACTTCGGCCTTTAGGAGCACCTAATCGTAGCGACTAAAATTCATTCACTTCATTATGTCCTCTCGGATGCACCCTGTGGTCCTAATGAAGATCATCAGTGCACGTATTGCTTCGTAAGAGCGTACATCAACCCTCGCCTTGGTCTCGTCATTGAGATAACCTTGGGACCATAAAAGGCGACTACCTTTCCGGGGACAAATAGCGGCTCTGAGTGGGGGCCCTTTTCGCATGGACAATTTGACTAACAACAAAAATGACGGAAGAACGACGAAAGGAGGTGAAGGGCTGTCGAAATCGGCACCTAGATTCAACCCAGGCGGGGATGCTGCTCCTATGGCGACGAAACCGTCGCCGAGAAATGGCAGCAATACGACAAAGACTCCAGTAGGTGTCTCCTCAGGTAGCAGACTGGGGGTAACCGCGGGCAACAGAAGTAGCGAAGGGGGATCCTTCATACACGGCGGAATCGCCAGCACTAGCAAGGGAACCTCAGCTAGAGTTATGAAGGGATCCACAGGGGGTAAAAGCAAAGCACCTTTAGCTAGAACGCTAAAGTCAGACCGTCGATTGGCGGCAAAAATCGTGGAACACTACGGTGACAAGCATGTTGGTCAGGTTTCTGAGCAACACGCTAGTACACTTGAGTGGGCCAAGAAAGTGCTGAGCGAGGACGATAGGGTAGGACCGGACAGAAACAGCGATCAAGCGGCAGAGGTCGCCCGAGGGATAAAACTCCCTTGTTAAGAAACCGCGAAAGGGAAAGGCGCCAACCTTTAGCGAAATCGTTAAAGGCGCTGGGGCCATAGTACTGGGGGTGCTCGACCGTACTAGGGAGAACAGTGCCATCTCCATGATGAATGGAAGAGGGTAGCGGCGGCTATATCGTCGGTCTTCCTGAGAATGGTCAAGGAAAACCCGGGGCCACCCCTGAAATGTGTGAGTGCCGGTTGGCACCAGGGGCTGCACAAGTTCACAAGTTGCGCTGACGAGAGATCGGCCATCTTATACAAGAAGGCAGTCTCTCAGGTGGGGGAGGTCTGGAAGGGGGCCAGACTGGAGGCCGTGACCAAAGAGGATCTTCCTCTCCGTCCTAGGGCTCGCGTTTGGTTGCCGGCCGAACCTTCCATGCCGAGTGAGATTGAGGAAATCCTCAGATACTGCAATCCCTCACTTCCAACGCAGGACTGGAGAGTTTTAAGGTGGAGAACTGATGAACCGTATCGGCAAGCGCTGATAATGCTAAACACGGAATCCATCGGTCCTCTCAGCAAAACAAGGGGAGCCGTTTGCTTTGGTTTTGAGATGGTAGCGCTGAAAGTACTTCCATCAGATGCCAGAGATGGATGTAACAAAGGGTGCTGACGGTCAAACGACCGTGGAAATCGATGCGATAGAGGGCGTCAACGGTCAAATGACCGTGGAAGTAGATCCGAATCTCTCAGATGTGACGAGTGTTGTGGGCCGTTCATCAATTGGCGACTCCGTCTTCAGCCTCGAACAACTGTTTGAGGAGGTTGGGGTCGATCACGACTTGGGTGCTGAAATAGCGCTCCTGGAGGAAAATCTGAAGGATGAAACTCCTCCAGATTAACCTCCAGCGGCCTCCGCCAACCTATTGCTCCGTCTGGAACAAGACGGAGCTAATGTCGTCCTGATCCAGGAACCGTGGCTGACTGGCAACGGGATCTCTGGATTGAGGACAAAGAGCTATAAGCTCCTGACGGCCAAGGATGCAGGTAGGAACAGAACCTGTATGCTGGTAAGGAATGAACTAACGGTATTTCTTTTACCTAATTTCAGAAGCGCTGACATAGTGACAGCGAAATTGGAGTGTGACACCGGAGATTTCTGGCTTATCTCCGCATACATGCCATATGATGATGTGGTGGAGCCACCTCCCTTACTGCTGAGGAGGACCTTAGCCGAAGCGTCTAAGACTGGCACTGGCGTCATCATCGGTTCCGACGCTAACTCGCGGCACCAGATCTGGGGAAGCTCGGATACTAATAGTAGAGGTGATTCGCTTTTTGATTTCATTATTGGGGAAGATCTTCGCATTTGTAATAGAGGAAACTCTCCTACTTTTGTGGCCGCAGGCAGGGAGGAGGTGCTCTACCTCACCCTTGCCTCACAAGCGATTGACCCGCTGATCTCGAACTAGAGGGTCCTCGACGATCACTCCTTTTTCGGATCACACGTACATCGAGTTTAGTCTAGTCGGAGAAGGTCCACCTAGGAAATCTTTTAGGAACCCTAGGAACACGGACTGGGAAAGTTACCGCAGGAGGCTTCGGCAAACTCTCCCACGCACATCGGGGGTGGACTCGTTGGCCACTACCGATGTGGTGGAGGAGTGGGTCGAAGTCTTCAGCTCGGCGTGTAATGCTGCGCTGCTGAGATCACCGAAGAGCAAAGAGAAACCTCTATGGTGGACTACGGAGCTCGCAGAGATCAGGTTATCTGATGAATGGGCTTTGTATAAAGTAGGACTTTCAATATATAAGTCCGAGTTAAGAAAGGCCAAGGTGTCAAGGTGTCATGCAGCTGGTTGGCACCTATCTATGCAAACTGCATCAGATTAGGTTACATCAAGGGGCCTGGAGACGAGTCAGGATTACGTTTATCCCGAAGGCTGGCAGGATCTCCCATACCACAGCCAAGGATTTCAGGCCAATCAGCCTTTCCTCCTTCTTGTTAAAGACTCTGGAGCGCCTGATGGACTGGTATATAAGAAAGAGCATTCCGAGAGACTATTTGTCAAGAGCACAACATGCTTATCGTAAGGGCAGGTCAGTGGACACTGCTTTGCATACTATCGTGTCATGGCTTGAGGAGGCCATTGAAGCCGAGGACTTCGCTGTTGGGACCTTCCTTGATATCGAGGGAGCTTTCGACAATGTCCTGCCTGAAGCAGTAATAACTGTTCTTGACGGTCTTGGAGTTGAATCGAACCTCAAGTACCTTATTCTCAGTCTTCTATGCGACAGAGTGATCGAAACGGAATGGGGCAGCGCGCGTGCGAGGCATAGTATGTGTAAGGGAACACCACAAGGTGGGGTTCTCTCTCCTCTTCTATGGATCCTAGTCGTTGACGAATTGCTCAAAAAACTAGAGGATCGCGGCTGTCGGGTGATTGCCTACGCAGATGATGTAGCACATATGGTCAAAGGAAAGTTCTTTAGCACCGTGTACGAGTTGACGCAGGGATATCTCAGCTTTGTAACAGAGTGGGTGGTCGAAAGTGGACTCGCCATAAATCCAAATAAAACAGAAATGGCTTTATTCAGCCGAAAATATAAAATCCCGGTGGCATCGTTGCCGCAGATGGGAGGTATTCGCCTGCAACCGGCGGATACAGTGAAATAATTAGGGCTCATCCTGGATAAGAAGCTTTCATGGGAGCCGAATATCGAGGAGAGAGCAAAAAAGGCATCTATTGCCTTATACTGCTGCAAAGGAGCAATTGGCAAAAGATGGGGTCTCTCACCGAAAGTGGTCCTCTGGCTCTATGACACCATAGTAAAGCCCATCTTGTTCTATGGTGTCTTCACGTGGTGGAGGCTTTAGGGAAGACCACACTGGTCAAAAAACTCGAGAGCGTTCAACGGGCTGCGCTAATTAGCATATGTGGTGCATTAAGATCTACCCCAACCATGGCACTTAATGCAATTTTGAATATAACGCCGGTGGACATTGCCGGTAGGTGCATAGCCGAGAAGGTGGCTATCAGACTCAGAGAATCTGGTTTCTTAAAGGAACGCGCATCTGGTCATTCGGATGTACTCACAAACTTTGACTGCATACCGGATCATCTGGATCATAGAGTCGCCATACCGAACTCTGGCGGCTCCTTCTCTGCCCATATACCGACGAGGGAGATGTGGGTGGGAAAAAACCGTTGGAGGAGGGGGGCAGCAAGCTTCTGGTCTACTGTCGGGAGCTCTCCATCGACTCCTGTTTCAGACTTCCCGACTACTGCAGTGTTTTCCAGGCTGAGGTCGCAGCCATCAAGGTTGCAACTGATTTGCTGCTACGGAGTGCATCCACCTTCAGAGAAGTGACTATCCACTCAGATAGTAGAGCGGCTATATTAGCCTTGAACCTATTCACAGTGCGTTCAGGGTTGGTCGAAGAATGTCTAACGTCGCTATCTCTAACAGCTAGAGCTTTTGTGATTAGACTGGTGTGGATGCCGGGCCATAGCGGAATTGAAGGCAATTGCAAAGCTCATGAGCTAGCAAGGAAAGGTACCCTAGAATCATTATCGGTAGAATGGGAACGGGTCGGTGCTCCTATTTCTTCTTGTGGTCTACTACTAGACAGCTGGGCCACGCGGATGTTCGTCCAACGCTGGGCCAGCATCGGCACTTGTGCGGTTGCAAAAGCCTTCTGGCCCAGGATAGATCGCAGGAGATAATGATCTTTCAGCCCTCAGTAAGGCTAACCCCTCACTGTTAGTGGGTCTTTTAACGGGCCACTGTCCTATTGGCTTACATGCGGTAAGAATGGGTATCTTAGCGGATGCCGACTGCAGAAGCTGTTTGGAAGAAGATGCGGTAGAAACAAGCCAGCACTTCCTGCTTGACTGTCCCGCTTTTAGGAGGTCAAAACTCAGACACTTATGGGCGCATACCTTTGGACACCCCACCGAACTGGCGGGTGTTGAAGTTAAGCGTCTGTGTAATTATGTATTGGCTACAAAGCGCTTCGCCAATCTGTAAGTCCGAGCACGGGAGTTCCTTTTCAATGGCATCACAAAGGACTAATTGTTAGTCCACGTGGGATCTTTGATCAGCCATCTTACCTAACATTTAAAGTATATTTTAAGATTTTCGGTTTTAGACCGGCTGTTCGATAGTAAGATATTAACGGCTGACTTAGCGCCATGTCCCACTACCACTTGGATAAGTTATACCTGTATAATGCGAGAGGTTGGTTGTAAGCAGGAAATGTCAAGCTTCGAACTATAAATTCGTCAAAACTTACAAACTCTTAATTTTCTTCTTTAGAGTAGCATGAAATATATTTATAAGGGTTTCGTAATAAAGTCCTGCATAAATTACTCAATCAGTAAGCTTTGTAAGTGTTAGTTGTTATTTGTCTTGAGAAAGCTTTGGCTTCCACTCCTTTCCTAATCTCAAACAAGAATGTAATATAGAGTGATCAGTATTGGATTCCCATATCTTCATACTTTCTACCCCGAAAAATCTGCTACAGTTTTCTTTAGCAGATGTCAATAAGTTCCGGGGAGGTATTTGATAACGAAGGTTCCTGTTTTTCTTGTTTTGAGGACAGCATTACTCATCAGATTGCTAGACAAAGTTCTTTCGAGCTGCAGTATTTGCACGATGGGATTAGCAAATTTATTTTCTTTCTGATTGATAGCTAGCTTCGTAAGCATAACCATTTAGTTCAGGTTGAGTATCGAATTCGTCTTACATGTCAATGGTGGATAGGTAAAACATGGATTTAGATTTATTCCTAATCGCAAGGCAGCTATAAATTACAATAATTTTATAAATATAGGTTAATTTTATGATAATATTGGGTAGAACCTGTTGGAGCTTTTTCTAACAATTCAAATCCATTCAAAGTGAAGCCTATTTGTGACAACTATAACCAATATAAAAGAAAATGTTATTGGCATTAAATTAAAAAAAAAAAGAAATTGCAAGCTATACCTAGTATAACATTTTATTTTTAAAAGAAAACATACAAGAATTGTATTCATATTCCGTTACGACCGCCATCACGTTTCACCTTCTCTCTCAAACCTTTTGGAGGTTTCGATGAAGCTACTTATGTCTGATATGCGTTTAGTAGAAATTCATTCAAGGTTTGGTGCTTGATGGATTCCAAGTGTTTTTGTCGGATCTATGCTAGGGCTGGGCATTCACAGAGAAAGTGGAAAATTGTTTCCTTGTTCCCTGCTATTCAGCAGCCTGGGCAGATGTTTCTGTAGGTCACACCCATTTTGAACGCATGTTCTTCAAATGGCCAGTGCCTTGTTGTGGTAGCTGTTATTCTGTAGATACTTTTCCTTGACGTATTTAATAAGTCGTTGGTTCTTTTTCTGCCATATAAAGGCCAAAATTGTTTAGTTATGATGTTTTTCCATCTATTATTTGCAACTTGTTGAAATTGTCTATTGATCTCTCTTTTGATCGATCCTAGCGGGTTTGGTATTAGCTCCACCTCGGATTCGTTAAGGAAAGCTCCTGCCTTTGACAACTCGTCATGGGTGAAGACAAGGCCAGGAGCGCCGCCTGACTATCCGTAAATATAGTTGCTTTATGTATATTCTCGTGGTTTTCTAATAGTATTTCGCAGGCTTTTTCTATGCCCAGTACTTCTGCTTGGAAGATGCTAGCCGAGTTCGGTAGACGTATAGAGAGAGATATGCCTACATCAGCGGAGAATACCCCCGTGCCTACTCCGCAGTCCATTTTGGACCCGTCGGTATAGACTAAGATGGTATCCTCCTCTCCCATTGAACCTCTTCTCCATTCTTGACTGGATGGTATCCTCGCCTGGAAGTGTCCAGCTTTGAGAGAATGTAGTCTGATTTATAAATGGCGAGCTTGTTAAGGATTACACTATGTCCGTAGTTTTGCTGATTGCAACCTCCCAATTCTTTTATAGCTGCTGTTTTGCGAATAAAAATGTCCGCGGATAGTCGGTGCAAGACCACATTGAGCGCATAAGTTGGACATGACCTGATTGCACCAATAATACCCACACTGCTGCTCTTTGTATTTTATTTAATTTTCTGATGTTGTATTGTTTGTTTAGCGATAGCCACCATACCAGAGCTCCATATGTAAGTATAAATCTTATGACAGCCACATGATTACACAAAGTTTGAGGCCCCAATTCCTACTGACGATTTTCTTACAAGTATAGTAGGCCATGTATGCTTTATTTATTCTTTTGTCCATATTTATTTTCCAGGACGGTTTGGTATCAATCTCCACCCCAAGTAATTAGCTGTGGGAGATAGAGCGAGTGTTGTACAGTTTAGTACCGGAAGTTGAAACTGAGGGATTTTGGTTCTGCCTGTGAATACCATCAATTCTGTTTTGTTCGGGTTAACTCCTAGTCTATTGTTCTTAACCCATAGGTTTAACATTCGAAGTGCTCTTTCCATAATCTCGCTGACTGTTGAAGGAAACCTGCCTGATACCAACAACACTATATCGTCTGCATATGCTACTGCTTTCACTCCTCCACCGTTTAGTTGGAGTAGTATTTCGTTCAGCTCTACAACCCATGGGAGCGGAGAGAGGACCCCTCCTTGAGGCGTCCCTATACTCACATAACTTGTTTGTGTTGGAGCGCCGTTTGAAGCTATAATCTTCCTATTCTCAAGCATCGATAGTATCCATCTGCACACAGTGTCATCTATGCCACCATGTGTCAGAGAATTAATTATAGCATTTACTTCTATGTTATTGAAGGCGCCCTCTATGTCTAGAAAAGCAGCCATAGTGTATTGTTTGTGGTGTAGTGATTTTTCAATTACACTTATCGTGAAGGGCAGTTTCGGTTGATCGAACCTTTATGTACGAATGTTGGGTCTATTACCCTTTCTAGTACCTTCAGCATAAAGGAGGTAAGGCTTATAGGTCTAAATCCTTGGCATTCTATTGTGTTCTTCTGCATGGTTTTAGAAGGAACACAACTTTAATTCTTTTCCAACTTCTTGGGATGTAAGATAGTTGAATGCTTTGTATATATTTTCAAGTCCTTAAACCATTGGTTCTATCAGTTTTTACAGCATTATGGGCATAATCCGGTCAAGACCTGCCGCTTTAAATGGTGTCAAACTATTTATGGCATATTTGATTTTGCTTTTGTCTACTATTTGGTTTCGGTAATCAGCTGCATTTAACGGTGGTTCTGATTGAACCCTCGTTAAAGGTGTTTGCTGAGGAAGTGCGCTGTGATTAGTTCCTCCAGAGACTCTTTTGCCGAGGAGGTCCAATCACTTCCCCCCGCCCTAATGTAGGCAGTATTAGTATGATCTTTGGATATCAGTTTGCTCATCCTGGCGGTTTCTCTGCAACTTTCTGTCGATGTGCAGAAAATCGCATTGACTCGTTTTTAGCTTTTTTGACTGCTTTTTAATATTTTCATAATATCTGTATATGGCTGTCAGATTTTGGTTCTAAAGCTCTCATTGAAAGCTTTCCTTAGTTGTGTTCTCAAATTCTTGAGTTCACTGTTCCACCAAGGAAGAGACTTTCTCTTTTTCAGAACTGTTAGCGGTGTGGATTTATTGAAAGTTGTGGTTAAGATTTTTTTCCAACTTCTCTACTTCTGAATCTAGTTCCTGGGGACTACTAATACTCTTATTGCCTCCCTTTTCAAGGTATTTTGTTACTATACTGGTAAATTTTTCCCACGCTGTTCTTCTAGGGTTCCGATATGTGAGAGGATCACTGTATTTCTCGCAGATGCTGGAGAGTATCCAGGAGTGATCCAACAAGGAAGGCTCATCGAATACCCTTCAGTTATCCACAATGAGACTGTGTAAATGAATCTTAGAAACATCAACGAGAAGAAGAGTAGTCAGCAATTGTCGACCGACGCTGTAGCACGTACACCACGAGATAACATAATATTTTCCGTTTATTAAAAATCAATTTTTGAAATAACATGAAATATGTATTTATTTTTAATTTAATAATCACACACACAAACAAACATTGTTATTGAATATACTATTGAAAAATCCTAACAAACGCGTTTTTTATTTAATGTACGGCACAATACGATACGTTAAGAACGCGATATGTTAAGAGTAGGTAAGTATCTCATTTTATTTTTTTTTTTTTTATTTATTTATTTATAAAAGCTTATACAAAGTTAATACTATATGTATAACCTAAGGCATGCAGCGCTAGCTTCAAAGGCTATCAGCTGTCCGTTGAAGAATGTGTTGGTTTTATATTCTCCTCAATAGATCACAATCTTTAAGGAAACGATAGATGGTTTTTATATTTTCTTCCGTAGGGTTGGAAAGGAGGGTAATCGGATCTGTGTTGAAGTGGCAATCTCTCTTTTCTTTCAGAGTTGGGCAAAATTCTAATATATGGAGCACGGTTGTTGTTGAGTTACAGAACGGGCAACAGATGGTACTGTTTCTTCCGAGGAGGTGCGCATGCGTCAGTATAGTATGTCCAATCCGTAGGCGAATGTAAGGTGTTATAAAATTGGTTGCTACTGTTGATGGGTATAGCGGTTTGATTCTGGCTGTGTTAACTATTGAGTAATGGTGGTTATATGAGACCCAATCGAGTGCCAATTTAGAGAGCCTATTTTGGTGTATGAGTCGGAATATATCAGATTTCATGAAGAAACTGAATGTAATTGTGGGCGTGTTGGATGCATTCTTTGCTAGTAAATCAGCGTAATTATTTCCGGATAATCCAGTGTGGCTTGGGACCCACATTATCTTAATTTTATTTTCATATTTAATAAGATATTCTCTAATTGCAGTGATGATGTTAGTGTGGTTGTTGCAATTTTGAATGGCTTGGAAACATGATAAGCTGTCGGTGCATATGACATATTTTCCAGGGCTTTTTGTGGCATGTAGAACAGCATGTAAAATCCCAGTGGCTTCAGCAATGAATATCGAACAAAAGGGGAAAAGTAGTCCATATGAGATTGGCTTTCCTTTCTCGCTAACGACCGCAAAAGAGGTTTGGATTTTTTTGAACCATCCGTGAATATAAATCTCCAACTGCCATGTTTCAGAGTATTCATAATTTCACAAAATTCTGATGCATAGATCGCATTAGGTGTGGTGGATTTAGGCAAACGAGCTAGGTTATCAATAAACGTGTTTATTGGAATCAACCATTGAGGATGACGACGTTTAGGAAGTTTAGCAGGTTTTAGTGGTAAGTTGTTTATTTTGGCAAGAAAGGTGCATTTATATATAGCTGACTCAACTTTTGGAGGTCGGATACGAGTTGATGATGAAGAAAAGGCATCTTGAAGCACATGGTTAGAACCAAGGATGATCTTCGGGTATAATTTGTATGTGGTGTCTTCCATATTGTCTATCAGAGAGGGAAGACCGGACTCTGCTAACATATTTTTGATTGGTGACGTGGGGAATGCTCGAAGCGATCTTCTAACAGCTGAGTGATACGGTGCGGCCAACAATTTTAGGTGACTTTTTGAATGATGCCCATATATTTCAAGAGCGTAATTGATGACGGAGAGTATGAGTGCCTTGACAACATTAATTAACAAAGACGGGCCAATGAGCGAACGATTGCATGCTAGGTACTTAACAATATTTGAGTTTTTAGTAATTCTATTTCTAATATATTCACAATGTTGTTTGAAAGCATATTTACTATCTAGAATTAATCCAAGAAACTTAAGAGTATGAGAACATGACATATTTACATTGTTGAAAGAAATCGGTGGAAAATTACAATTATGTTTTTTACAAATGTGGAGTAGACAGGATTTTGAGTACGAAATTGAAGCGCCTGAGGAAAGGGACCATAGGGATAGTTGAGAAAGGATTTCTTTAAAGGTAGAGGATATAGCACTAAGGTCAGAAGATTTTGAAAATAGAAGGAGATCATCAGCATATAATTGATGCTGAATATTAGGGAAGGAAAAAAGGATAGAACTGATTTCATCAAATGCTATGGTGAACAGAATAACTGATAGCGGTGATCCCTGAGGAGTGCCGTTATCCAAAGGAAGAGTCGGTGAAGATATGCCAGAAATCAGAACTTTGATTTTGCGTTTAGAAAGAAAGGATTTAACAAAACTAAATATACGGGGGCCAACCTTCCATTTGATTAATTGTCTTAAAACTACATGTATGCCCACGCGATCAAACGCTTTTTCGAAATCAAGCGAAAGAAGAGAAGCGTGATTTTTATTAGCTAAAGCGTCACATATGAAGTGGTCAAGGTGTAAAAGAGCGTCGATAGAGCTGTGTCCTTTTTTGAATGCGACCTGATTAGGGTGAATGAGTTTATTGGAATGGAGAAACCAAGAGAGTCTAGTAGCAACAATTTTTTCTAAAAGTTTGCCTAGACAGGGTAGAAGGGAAATAGGACGATAGCTGGTAACTTCGCACGGAGGTTTGCCAGGTTTTAGAATAGGAATGATTGCGCTGGTTTTCCAGATTTGGGGTATGGTGGCAGTTCGATAAATATTGTTGTAATGGTTGATAAGTCGTTTGAGGAGGTGAGGAGGAAGATGTTTGATGATAGGATAGGAAATTTTATCTAACCCAGGCGTTTTACCTTTAACCGTAGAAAGAGCTATATTGAGTTCTATTAAAGATATATCTGAGTCGAGGTATTCAGCTGAAGGGGATAAAGTAGATGAAACGTAATTATAGGCAAGTAAAGAGTTCTTATTAGACGAGTATTCAGAGGAGAAATTATAATCAGAGGAGTTAGACGAGAAAAATTTGGCGAATTCTAAAGCTATATCCTGTGGATGTAGTAGATTGCCTTGAGAGGAGTTGAGTGAGAGAATAGGAGAGAAAGAAATATTGCCAGATAGTCTTCTTATATTTGACCAAATCATTTTAGGGTTAGAAGAGGAATTAATGCTGCTGGTAAATTTCTGGAAAGATTTAACTTTTGCTTGCTTCGCTTTTCTTCTGAAGATGGCATTAGCTTTTTTATAAGCAACAAGGTTTGATGATGAACGATTTTGTTTGAAATGATGCCATGTTTGTTGCTTATGCAGTCTGAGAGAAGATAGCTCACTATCCCACCAAGGAGGGTTATGATTACGAGGATTAGGAGAGGTTTGAGATATAGATTGGTTGGCAGCAGATCTTATAATCTTCTGAATTATGGCAGTTTCCTGATTAATAGTATCTGCAGGAGGGAGGGTGTCTGAGTAACGTAAACAAAAATCTTGAAATTTGGGCCAATCAGCTGAATCGGTGTTAAAAAATATTCTGGGTTTGAAGAAATTGGAATTATGGGAGGAGATTTTGGCTATGATAGGGAAATGATCGCTACCATGCAAATTGTCTATACAGTGCCAAACAACTTTGGGAGAGAGTGAACTGGAACAAATTGTAAGATCTATATGGGTGAAGGTGGAATGGGTGGAGAAATGGGTAGGGGAGCCATCATTAAGGACAACACAGTCCGAACAGAGGACAGCATCCTCAATAATGCGGCCTCTGGAGTTGGTTGAAGAAGAACCCCAAAGAGGGCACCAGGCATTGAAGTCACCAGCCAGTAAAAAAGGAGTCGAGCAAGAAGGGAGAAGGTTAAAGAAGTCTGCTGAAGTAAAAGTTTGGTGAGGAGGGGAATATGCACAGATGATTATGATTTTTTGGGGGAGGAAATTTCGATGGCAACGGAAGAGATATTCGAAGGAGGTATTGGGAGAATATTATGCGGTATACTTCTCTTAATCAGGATTGCAATACCTTGTTTGCTTGATGTGATGGAAGGAAGGTTATAAAAATGACCAGCATATGCTTTTGGGGTATAAGCTGATATATTGTTTGCAATATGCGTTTCGTTTAATAATATTACAGAGGGGTTATATTTTTTAATTAAAATTTCAAGTTCAAAGTAGTTATTAATGTATCCGTTTATATTCCATTGAAGGAAAGTTAACATAGCAAAAATAAAGAAAATTAAAGTATATACAAAGTATGAAAAATGTAAGTTTTAATTGGAATTTAATATCTAGAATTATGTATCTATGGGTACTTGGGTATGTGATTGTGGATGGGAGGGGGTACAGGTGAAGTTGTGGAACAGGTTATAGTGGTAGGAGAAGTAGTAGTGGAAAGGGGTGAGAAGGGTGGAGAAGGAGAATTGTAAAGGGAAGAAACGGAGGGAGAAGGGGTTTCGGGGCAATCATTATGGATTGAATGTATGTTGGTAGGAGATGAAGCGTTATGTTTTGAAGTTGTAGCTTTAATGATGTCATTAGAATCTATGGTGTTTGAAGTTTTATCGTTGTTGATGTATTTTTTGAGTGAGAATTGTTGTTGGAAGCTGTTACATTAGCATAAGAGAATGGTGAGGGGGTAGAAGGCAATTGAGATTTGTATAAATTGATGGCTTCACGCATCGAACACTTGTGGATAGTTTTAATTTTGAGTATTTCTTTTGACTGGACGTATTTTGGACAGGCGTTAAAGGAAGAAGGGTGTTCACCATCGCAGTTAGCACATTTGACTCTACCGCATTCAGTGGGAGGGGTATGATTTGGGGGAAGGTTGCAGATAGAACAAGATGGGGACTTATTACAACGCTTAGCAGTATGACCCAGCAACTGACAATTCTTGCAGCGCATGGGATTGGGATAGTACGGACGGACATCAAGGGTACACCAAGCAACTTCAATACGACTAGGTAAAGTATATTTATCAAAAGTTAACAATAAAGCACCAGTAGGCACACGATCACCATTGTTTATCTTGGTAAATTTATAAACATCAGATACTCCTTGTTCTTTTAGACCATCAATTATTTCGTCATCAGTAAGCTGACAGATAAATGGAGCGTAAATTGTACCCTTTACTGAGTTCAAAGAGTTGTGAAGAGATACCACCACAGCACCAGCTCCGGGAAGATGTTTGGTTTGTAAAAATTTGTCCGCGATTTTTTGGTTCTTGACCAAAAGTAGTAGGCTGCCGTCACGAAGCGAAGTGATTTTGTTGATGTCTTTGCTTATGGCTTGAATACCTTTATGTACTGCAAAGCAAGAAGTGGATGCAATAGGTTTCCTGACGTCCTGTGATTTGATTACAAGGTACTTGGGATCATCCTTCTTAGTAATAGGTAATTCCGGGAAGAATTCCAGCGTTGAGTTTTCTGGCTTTTTTCTCTTGTTTTTTGGACCCGGGGATAATAGTGCAAACCTATTATCCCCCAGCCTGTTGGCCCCAGGGGGCATTGCGAAAAGAAATTAAATTATTGCCCGATTAAATTGTGGGTTTAACTTTATAATGAAAAGTATAAAAAAACACGCGGAAAGTATAACGAACTGAAGCACAAAATGTCAAAGCTAGGTTATATTGCTCGTACAGAAAGTAACGAGAAGTTATGCAGCGAGTACGTAGTATATGTGCGCACGATATGAAAAAAACAACCGTACACAACGACGAACGACGAACGAATGAAGTATCTCATTAATAGTTCAGAAGCTGGGAAAGTGTGTGAAATGATGCCAAAAATGAACGTAATCACATGAACGCATTAAAAATAGCACAAAAGAAAAAAAACCCGTGAAAAAAGACAAAATTTCAAATCTAAAAGTGCAGGAGCGCTATCGCTCCAACAATCACAATTTCGGCAATCGGCAGTTTTATTTGAATACCAAATTTAAAGAATGGGTGCGAAATAATCAGTCGCGTTTCAAGGCAAAATCGACATGAGTAAGAGTGAGAAAATAATAGTACTACAACATCCCTGCAAGACGGAGGTAACAGATTGCACAAACACATTGAAACATTTTCAGCTGTTCACTAACATTGTTACATTTTCTGGAATTTTCAATTAAATGGGATAATACGTAAGTAAGATAGAGAAAAACTATCGACATTCTAAACATATTGTAATGTTAACTAGCTAGAATAGGAGAGACGAATACCTAATTTTTCAAGAAGAGGAAAGCGAAAGCGCAGTTTCAAGAATGATAAAAACAAAGATTGCGCAATGAAGAGTTCAAATTTTGTTCGTTGTTCGTTGTATTGCAGGCATACAAAATCATGAATATCATCAAAAGTTAACATCAATGTAAGTGAATATTAATAAAAGATATCAATATAAGGGAATATTTTATAGTGAACATTTACCTACATATTCATTTAACCCATTCAAGCCCACTGTTACATATATGTAACGCACCGCATTCAAACTTTAAGCGCTGGCTAGCTGGATTCGTATTGAAAATCAAGTCAGTTCTCTTTTCAATTTCAACGCAGTTACTTGTGCGCGAAGTGAAGTTTTTTAGAAGTGGTAAAAGCGGAGAAATGACGTCACGTCGAAGGTAAATATAGATATTAGTATATTTATATGTCTGATAAGAAGAATATTGTTTATTAAAAGTTATTGATAAATATGCAAAGAATGTTATAAAAATGTGAGAAAAAATATTTCCTGCGAGGAGTGCTCCCTGAAGAGCCGATAATGAAGGCGTTACATATATGTAACAGTGGGCATCCCCCGTATTTTTTGCTGGTTTTGTTAGGTATTAGCAACAGGGAACTTATCTCAGTGTTATTATATCCGTGTACATAACTACACAAGAATATTATAACTTTATTTTTATGTGTGTGTCATAAAAGTTTATATTTAAGTTCAGATATACTTGTTTGACATTGGAGGAAGCAACAAATATCCTTGAGGAATTGATGTCAGATGATGATGGGGATGAGATTATTGAAAAAAGTAGTTATTGAACCTCCGAGCGGTAAAAATATTGAAACAGATGAAGATTCTGGCGATGAGGATGGCAGTGGACGACCAGATAATTTGCCTAAAGCACAGTTAACGCAATCCTGCCAAGTTATCATGCGGAATACTGCTGAGGAAGATTTCTTGGATGAAGCGCTAAGGGATGTCTTGAACTATTCGTCCCACAATTTGGATGTTGATGTCTTAGATGCCACTTTACCAACATTTGAGTCGTCAACTTCCAGTTTGATTTTGGAAAAAACACCGAGTAAGATTGTTTGTAAAAACTTATTATCCTCTGAAACCAAAAAACGGAGTCAACGACCACCAACTTTAAAACCGACTGCTGCTCAGAAAAAATTGCCAAAGCAAAAGAAAAAGAAGCAAGGACCAACAAACGAGCTAAACAAAGAAGAGAACCTATAATTCAGTGGATTGAGGATAATAAAACAAGGTACCAACAAATTTTTCCAGAGCCAAGCTATCTTGACTGCGTTAACCTATCACCCCATGAGCAATTTGAAAAATTTTTTGATGACGAATTGATTGAAATGCTTTGTACGGAAAGCAATAGCTATGCCGTATATTGTGGTCAGGTGAACCCACAAATAACAACACAAGAAATGCGTGTTTTCGTTGGAATACTTATAGTCACTGGTTACTCCTTTCTTCCTGTAAGAAGAGGGTATTGGTCAAATGAAACAGATTTTCTGAATGTGATGATTAGCGATGATATGCGCAGAAACCGTTTTTATACAATTTTTCGCAGCATACATTTCATAGATAATGCAAAGCAGCAGATAAATGATAAAATATGG
The DNA here is from genome assembly GCA_037783105.1 of Bactrocera zonata. Taxonomy (NCBI): domain Eukaryota; kingdom Metazoa; phylum Arthropoda; class Insecta; order Diptera; family Tephritidae; genus Bactrocera; species Bactrocera zonata. The sequence goes on along the minus strand of JBAWJQ010001242.1, from coordinate 205,709 downwards.
AAGCTACGGCCATATACTGATACCTTGACAGCGTTTCCAGAAGCACTTTCATCCCGAGAGGAACTTGTCGTATGATGAATCGATGATAGAGTATTATGGGCATCATGGTTGTAAAGAATTCATAAGAGGCAAACCATTAAGATTCGGGTCCAAAATGTGGATTTGAATACCCCTCTTGGATATTTAATAAATTTTGAAATGTATCAGGGAACAAGTCCTCGTATGAACACAGAATATCATAAATATGGCAAAAACATAACTTCGTTGTTTTGCATGTTGGATGAATTCGATAAAACAATCAAACATCTAGAGTTTTCCCTCCACTTCGACAACTTATTCACTACTACCTCGGCGCTAGTTGGACTGAAAGAACGGGGTTACCAAGGAACAGGCACCATTCGAGAAAATATGATTCCAAAATCATGCCCTCTAAATTCAAGAATTGAAAAAACGAGAGCGGGGGCATGTGAAAAGTGCAGTAATGAAAGATACAGGCATAAAATTGACCAAATGGGTTGACAATGCAGTCGTAAGTGTTGCTTCAACCATACACGGCAAATTACCATTGACTACCATCGGAAGATATTCGCGGGCCGAAAGTTAAAGGGTAATGGTTCCTTTGCCACATTCCATTTTGCAATACAACAAATTCATGGGTGGAACTGATAGAATGGATCAGAACGTCAATGCACATAGGATTGGTGCTCGTGGAAGGAAACGATTTCCACATGACTTGTAGACGTGTCGGTTCAAAATGCTTGGCTTTTGCATCGTAAAGGTGGGGAAAGCGTAACCCAATTGGATTTCCCCAGAGCTATTGCCTCCAGATACTGCAAAACCTTTGCAGTTACAAAGCCTCCTCAGAGTTATCGCCGAGTAGCCAGTGATGAAGTGAAATACTCCAGCCGTTTTGATGGACTAAATCATTTTGTGGTCGAAATACCCGGCAAAAAAAGACGTCGTTGCGCTGGTTTTAACTGTAAATCACATCCATCTTCTATGTGCAAAAATGTGTGTAAAATGCTTTGAAAAATATCATTATTTTGAAAAAAATAAAATATAAGTATGAACAACAATGTAATAAGAGTATGAGTGTTCATTATTCTTTCAATCTGAATTGCTTTATTGTGCCAATGTTATCTTGATTTTCGCTAGAATAAAAGTACTGAACAATAATTTTAATAAAAAAAATTATGAAAATTGTATTTTACGTGAAAAAGGATGAAGTCAGAAACTATAAGGTACTGCCCACTGTTACATATGTATATGTACCACCTTCCACAGCGGAAGCCAGATATACTATGAACACAATTTTTATTTTCCCTTGTTTCTAATCTCAATTGAAAAAACTTTCTTAAATTTCGCGCTCCTTACCCATCCGGTTCGCCGTGGGCTTGAATGGGTTAATTGAATTTTCATTGTATTCTTGAATTTTGTCTCTTTGCTGTGTTTGTTTCAAACATATACATTTATGTAAATAAAAAGATTGAATATTTTGTAACCCTAAATGTGTATTTATGGTCTTATTTAATTTTCTTTTTTTACTATACATATATTCAATTAAGTTTTTATTTAAGGAACGAATCCTAAAATATATTCTAGCTCTGAAAAATAATTCTTTTATTTCGAGCTACAATTTACAAAATTACTTAAATCTATGTGCTTCTGGACGTAATTTGTGTATGTATATATGCAAATCAGTACCATTGAAGTCGTCAAATACTGCTTGCAAGGGTCTCATATGCTCCATCAACATATGTATCTGTTGGATAGAACCATCAAATATTGTGGTACCGTCACCATCGTCTGGCGGCCATACAGGTATAATGTATTAATGTATTAATATATAAATATATTAGTATTTGCTTAAAAAAATATATTTATGTTTTTCAGATATAATCCAAAAGCTGGATGCCATTGAGAGCCGTCTCACTGCAATTTAAAAGTCCCTAACAAACAAAGTAAGCAACGCACTATTACATTACCAATTTAAAACAGAAGCTAATTTTTATATATTAATTTTCTAGATGCCAGAAAAGGCCGAGATGCAGACACAGAGTAAATTATTGCGCGCATGCCGCGTCATAGCGGCAAAGACAAACCTTTCAATTAGCCGCATCACCGGTGACTTAGAGGATGAGCATTACGTGGAGCTCGCGTCGAAATTGCCGACGCCATCGGAAGAGCACGTGTGCTTCGGGGAAGACAAACATTCACAAATGAAAATGGATATTAGTTTTAAGTTGTACATATTAGTTTTAAGTTGTAAATATTAGTTCTAAGTTGTATATATAAGTTCTAAGTTGTACATATTCGTTTTAAGTTGAAGTCTCTAAATTTACTTTTACAAATATGCTTTTTTAACTAACTTTTAACTTTTATACTGAAATAAACTTAATCTAATGTTTAAGTAAATATGATTTTATTATTAAATAAAGCGAAATAATAAAAAAATGAGTTTTATTTAAAAGAATTGAATTTGCTAGAAGTAACAAATGGGTAACAAATAATCTTGTTACTGCTTGCTCTTGCTAACATGTTTATATGTTATAGATAACAAACTGATAATGAAAATAATAACACTAACAGATATTCGGGTAACAAATACTTTTTGTTATCCATAACACATAGGTAAGCTATGCGCTAACAAAATAATTTGTTACCCGTAACATACTGTGAAGGGATTTGCTAACAAATATGTGTATTCTGTTAGAACAAGGCAGCATGCGATATTTGCCATTGGTTAGAGCGAGATAACCATTGAACATCAAATAGCTATGTGTTACTTTTTTCCCACTCTCTGAACAAAAGTAACAAATATTTTAACGAATGCAAAAGTGAACAATAACAAGTCGCTTACACGTTTGCTAACAGCTACCCGTCTTACAGGGATGCGTATACGAAAAGCGAAATTCCTAAGCGCAGAAGCAACGCCATCTATCGACGTATCAACGTGAAGCAAAACTACCGGGTGTCTCGTCAACGAAGTGGAAAAGGTCAACGAAGAGAGGAAGCAACGTTAAACGATAACAAACGAACGACATGAAAATCTACGAGTACTCTTCTTTCTAACTCTTCAATTATTTCGCGCATTTGCTTCGTACTTTCAAACCTCTGCGCTGCAATGGCACTTTGTAACTCGGAATGATTCAAACCCTGTCGCGTATATTGGATTATTGCAGATTCACTTAGTTGAAATCGCTTGCCTAGGGCATTAACTCTAAAACAGTAGTCGGATATACGTTCACCTGTTCTGCGTCCCGATTCATTCATCATACGATGAATTTGAGCTTCATCATAAGACATGCAAATTCTAGCTCTGCTCTAGAACCAGACGTAGATAAGCCTTTTTCGCGCAGTATCACTTTTAACTGATCGATTTTTAGTTTAGGCATCGTGAATTGTTTTATTATTATTATTTTTTTTTTTTACACGTATATATTCACAACTTCTTATTTACTTCTCGTTGCTTTTCGTTTTTTGTTTTGATTTAACTCTTCAATTTTCGTTTTCAATTACTATTTCTCGTTTTGTTTTGATTTTTCAATTCACAATTCGTTGATTTCTGCTTTTAGTTATTACATTTGTATTCGTTGACATTCGTTGGTGAAAGCAAAAAAATTGTGTGTTACAATTGTGGTGAGTTAGGCCACATATCAAGTAAATGTACGAAGGAGCAGAAGGAGCGATTTTCTACTGGGTCAAGATGTCGTAGCCTGTAAAGGCTTGGTGTTTACGGTGGAGAATGGTCAATCAAAGTTGGAACCTGAACGTCGTTATGCGTTAACGTTACCTGATGACGAATGACGAATTTATAAAAATAACAAATAATGTAAGTAGTGAAGATCAAAGGCGTAAACTGCAAGAGTTACTGGTAAACTACAATGATGTGTTCTCGAGCGGATTAAACGGCATTGGTAAGTCACACTTAATTGAAATGCAAATTGTTTTAAAATCAAAAAAGATTATTGCGCAAATGCCTTATCGAGTGCCAGCTCCAAAGCGAATGATAATTGCACAAATGATTAAAGATCTCGAAGATAACAATATTATAACAAAATCCTCATCAGAATTTGCAAGCCCGATTGTATTAGTTAAGAAAAAAGATGGAAGCGATAGACTTTGCGTAGATTACCGTCGTTTAAATTTGTTAATTGAAAAAGAGAATTTTCCGGTTCCACATATCGAGGTACAACTGCACCAAGCTAAGCAATATAAATTTTTTACGATTCTAGATCTAAATAGTGGATATTATCAAATCCCGATCGCACCTGAAAGTCGCAAATACACGGCATTTATAACCCCTGATGGCTTGTATGAATTCAAACGCATGCCATTTGGGTTGAAGAATGCGCCGATTGTTTTTCAACGCTTAATGACAAAGATTAAGGAACAAGTCCACGAAGACGACCTTATGATTTACATGGACGACATCTTGATAGGTAGTCAAACGTTCGAGCAAATGCTAGAAAAATTGAACAGAGTTTTGACAGTTTTACGTAATGCGGGCTTGACGCTAAATATAAAAAATGCGATTTTATGAAAACGACGATTACATTTCTTGGTCACGAGCTAACGCCAGAAGGTATTTCGCCTGGTAAAATCAAAACTCAAGCTGTATCCAAGTTTCAGACACCGCCTAATATAGCAGATATACGCAGATTTTTAGGGTTAAGCGGGTACTTTAGAAAATTTGTCCCCGGATATGCTATAATTTCAGAGCCGCTACGCAAACTGCTACGAAAAAATCAAAAATTTGAATGGACCAAAGTGCAAGAATCCGCATTTGAGCAATTAAAATCTAAAATCTAAATTACTGCAAGTGCAGTAGGTTTGGCAGGTATATTATTGCAGCGTGAAAACGATGATTTTAAGCCAATAGCATATTACAGTAGAGCAACTAGCGTTGACGAACAAAAGTTTCATAGTTATGAACTTTAAATTCTAGCCTTTGTAGAGTCTCTAGAACGATTTCGATATTATATGTATTTATGCTACAAAAGTTAAAGTTAAAACAGACTGTAGCGCACTTAAAACGACTATGCAAAAGAAAGAGCTCATACCATGGATCGCGAGATGGTGGTTACGAGTACAAGATTACGACATTGAAATTGAACATCGACCGGGCAATCACATGGAGCACGTCGATGCACTAAGCCGAGCACGAACAATCGAAGTAGTGGACTTACGTATTGATAAAGCAGTAATAGATAAAGATGACTGGCCTTTTAGCATGCAGTTACAGGACGAGCGCATATGTCAAATTGTAAACAATATGAAAACAAACAACAACGTTGAAGATAAAGAGTATGTACTACAGCATTGATAACTTTTACGAAAAGTTGATGACAAACTTCTTTGGGTTGTACCACGAACACTACGTTATAGAGTTGTCCAAGATTGTCATATGCAAGCAGGACACATGGGTGTCGAAAAGACGTTAGAACGATTGAAAACCTATATGTGGTTTCCGGGAATGCGAAATTTTGTCAAACAATTAATTTTATCTTGTATGGATTGTGCTTACAATAAACGAAAAGGTGGAAAAGCCGAAATACAGTACCACTTCAGTGACATCGAACCAGTTCCATTCAGAACTATCCACATGGATCATTTGGGTCCATTTCCGAAAATCTCAAAAGGAAAGGAACATCTTTTGGTTATCGTCGACTTATTCACAAAATTTACAACGCTATATCCCGTTAAGAATACATCAACTCGTTATGTCATCGAAGCAAGTAGTTATGTTGGAATGCCATTACGTATTGTGACAGATAGAGGTTCTGCTTTCACGTCTCGCGAATTCGAAAAGTACTGTTTCGAAAATGATATAAAACGTATTCTCACGGCGGTGCGAACACCCAGAGCGAATGGTCACGCAGAAAGAACAAATCGCACAATTTTGTCTATGTTATTACCGATGAATTCTGAAGATAAGAAATGGGACGAGAAAATTCGCTGTGTACAGTGGTGCATAAACACGATGAAGAACAGTACTACGGGTTGTACACCTCCCGAGCTTTTGTATGGGTACAAGCCACGAGATATTTTACGCAACAGAGTTATTCTAAGCTTGCAAGCAAACGACGAAGCATTAAATGACGAACAGCTAAAAGATCTCCGTGAAACAGCAGCTAAATGAATTAATGAAAAACGAGCAGCTGCGAAATCTCGTTTCGACGCAGCACACGCAACTCCACATACTTTCCAAGAAGGTGACTTAGTTCTAGCCGAAAATGAACCACCAAGCACAGGTACATATGTCAAGAAAACTTGAACCACGATTCAAAGGACCGTTTTTATTTACCAAAGTCTTGACCACGACCGATAAGTGGTAGAAGATCTTCCACAAACACGACGTACTAGAAAGCATTATTCTTCTGTTTACTCCATCGATAAGTTGAAACGCTGGTGTCAGTTACCAGAAGACGACGACAACGAAAAAGAAATAATCAATAATGAGTTGAGCGAGGTCGCTCAAGTTTATCAGGAAAGGCCGACTGTAAATGAATCTTAGAAACATCAACGAGAAGAAGAGTAGTCAGCAATTGTCGACCGACGCTGTAGCACGCACACCACAAGATAACATAACATTTTCCTTTTATTAAATATTTAATTTAATAATCACACACACAAACAAACATTGTTATTGAATATACTATTGAAAAATCCTGACAAACGCGTTTTTTATTTAATGTACGGCACAATACGATACGTTAAGAGTAAGTATCTCATTAACAACTGTCTGTGTCTGTTGACTGCGTGAAATCCAGCACTTCCTCCCACCCCGGAAACCTATCAGAGCTTGGGAAAATAAAGGTTGCCTTATCGCTTTTGTGGCATAAACTTAGATTGCTATTCACAATATACCGCAAGAGTGACTCACTCCTTTTGTTTACACTGGAGCTACCCCATACAGTGTGCCTTGTGTTTGCATCACACCCTATTAGGACATCTTCTTTCCTGTTCTCCTCTATTAGTCTGGTGAGCGGGGCTAGTGGTATGTCTTCGTCATGGGTCAAGTAGGCTGAGACCAAGAAGAACGGCTTTTCTTTCTGTTCCACCTTTACCACTGTGCTATCTGCTGTGCTATAATTAGGACAAAAAAATGCATTTATACCTTTATTGATAAGAATGCATGCCCTAGGTTTACCTTTGTTCCATGTGTAAAACAGGTTGAAGTTGCTGCTATTTAGCCCTTTAGTGGTATCTTCGATGCCCACATTCCTTAGCAACTGGCTGTCGTCGTCGACCTCTTCCGTCTCGTCTTCGTCAGCCGCCTTGTCTCCTTGGAAGATTTTTAACCTGGCCTTGCGAATTCCGAAGCTGATTTTGTAGTCCGTCTTCTTGAGAACCTCAATGGACACATCGCAAATGGCCACCAGTATTAGTCTGCTTGCTTTATTTGGTGTTTCCTCCTTGATCAGCTGCCACTCATCTATACCAGGTATAGATTTGTTCTGCAGCTTAATGCACGTCAGGAGTTTTTCGCCTGGCTCCTCTAGTGGGGGAAGCCAAATGCGAACACGGGATCTCTTCGGAACGTCCCTGGCGGGTATAAGCCTAAATTGGAGACCTACAAATTCGTTGCTGATTTTTGCAAAACCACCTGTCAGGAAACCCAGCGAGGCCTGGTCCGCGCACTTGATGACCCTGTAACCCCTGAAGGTCTCAGAGGAGTCAAACTCCGGGTAAGGACCTGCAGGATTGTCGAGTACAAAGCTTAGCACCATACTTCAATCTGAAGTCGATCTCCACCCATCTTTCCTGTACCGTGCTCGGAGAGGAGGAATTTCCATCTATGAAGGCCACTTGCAGGCTATCCCTGGCTACATCGCTGAAATGCCTTGCCGTTGTTGCGCTACTGTGTTCGCCTTCACTCCGCCTCGGTTTTTTTGGCAGAGTTTCTGGTATTTCTGTAATAGAGCGATTCCTTTTCTGTGAAGTGCTCTCCTGTTTGTGCTCTTCTAGAGGTATTGATTGCTTCCTTTTCAGGTAGCTTTCATATTGCTCCACTATTGATTTGAGGCGCTTTGTTTCTGCCTCATCAACTGGGGTACCGGATGCCTGGTCTTTGGTTATCTTCCCTACTACGAAGACTGCCCTCTGGTACTGATTTTTCCTCAGCTGATTCTGGGATTTCTTGCGCTTCTTTTTGTTTTCTCCTTTAGCCGCCAGTGCACTTTGGTTGGTGCTCATGGCAGCTTTGTGGGCGGAGGCTTCCTCCCTTATATTTGCTGTTTTCGCTGCTATATCTACCGGTATACTTTGGCTGGTATACTCCTGGCTGGAGGCGAGTAATTCGTCCTCTGCGGATTCCGTGATAGGATTCCTGTAAACCATGACCTTAGTCGTCACTGTTGTCGTCAATTTGGTTGTTGTAATTGTTCCCACGAGTAAAACCGGAAAGGGTTAGTCTCTCGTGCGCAGAGCCGGTATGCGGAGAGAAGGCTTTTATACCTCCGTCCTCGCGCGGGTATCGGAGGGGACCGTTCGCGATCAGCTATTTATTACCCCCCGCTGACCATTCAGCCCTCGGCACGGGTACCTGGACACCTTGGCTTAGGGTGGTGTTGGTTTCACAATAGAAGATGGGCATTAAACCTAGGGTTTATTCCTCCATAACACTATTGTGGTGTATTATGAGGTGTCCCTCTTAGTTCGTAAGATTAGAGTGCATTTCCTTTGGGATGGACACTTTGCTCATACTTAAACCCCTTCGCCACTACAAGGCGACCAACTTCAAAGAGGATTCTTATTTTAGTTTATTATTTTTGGTTTCCCTGATCTATTAATCTCAAAGAAGAAATTTTTTACTAAATTAATTTTTAAGCCATTACAAAAGCAACAACGATCTACAAGAAATGTTCCAAGGTAAACAGGACTTTTCGAATCTAGCACACCCTGGTGACGACATCTATATGTCGACTAGTGCGTTAGAATCTGTTATCTTTATCGATTGTCCAGTGAGAATTTCATGACATGTCATTGGTTGGAAATGAAGTTACTGCGTTTTAGGTGTGAGTATGTTTATGTTATCGGTGCGAAAATGAACTTCGAACAAAGAGCCAACATTAAATTTTGTTTCAAAATTCGTAAAACTTTTACCATATCGATTGCATTGAATTGATAAAACAAGTTTGTGGTGATGATTGCCTATCGCGTAGCAGAGTGCACGAGTGGTTTCAACGTTTTCAAAGTGGTCATGAGGACATATATGACTATCCAGATGTGGGCCAATCAAAATCCGTGATCACCGGAAGTTCCATCGAAACTGTGCGTGAATTTTGGAAAAGTCATCCGAAATCATCATTGAAATTCATGGAAATGGAATTGCACATCTTAAAACCATCGATTTGTCGCATCTTGACCGAACATTTGGACTTTCAAAAGATGTGCGCGCGGTTTGTTCCGCACAAATTGACTGACGACCAAAAATTGCTCAGAATCTAACATTCGATCGACGCTTGTGACCGATTATTTGACCAAAAATCACATTTTAATCATTAACCACCCCCCTTATTCACCTGATATGGCACCGTGCGACTTCTTCCTTTTCGAAATAATACGTTTGCCCATGAAAGGAAAGTGTTGTGCAGACGAAGAGGCTATTCAAAAGACTTGCACCGGCATACTGGCGGCTATACCGGCCAACGAGCTAAAACACTCGTTCGACATGCTGTTTAATCGTGCAAAAAGCAATTTTGAAGCAGAATATTTACTGAATAAAATAAATTGAGTTTGCCCAAAAACTATTTGTTCTGTGTTTTTTTTACAAGTCCTGTTTAATTAGGAACTCACCTTGTATATAATTCGGGTATAAAAAAATAGAAACCACTTGCCCTAATATTATATCATTACAGTGTTATATCTATCTATATATATGAAAGAAAGTCGGGTTAGTTACACCATTTATAACTCAAGAACGGCTGAACCGATTGAGCTGAAAATTGACGTGGAGGTAGTCTAGAACCAGAGTAAGGACATAAGATACTTTTTTATCTCTTTATGTTAAAATTCAATACAATTGATAAATGTATAAATTATATTTCAAATCATATGCATTTGTTCAAAATTCATGTAAGAATCAATTAAAAAATTTAGTAATTCAAAAATAGCAAGAAATAAGTAAAAAAATGTATATCCCTACTTGCTTAGTATATAGGTTATACTAACTGTGCTTCTGAACCAAGAAGTTTTTTTAAGACGAACCCGTCAGATATTTTAATATTACAAACAAATGGCATTGACATTTTTGTCACCAAGGCATTTCAGATACTTTTCTAGATTATGGGCAAAAGAAGCAAAATGCATTCATAACAAACCATATGCGATATCTAGCATAAAAATATAGCAGAATATTTAGAGTTTTGACAAAAAGGTCGATTTTGATTTGAGATATACAGAAATCTTTTCGAAGCATTGGCAATGAGCAGTGAAATATTTAACCGGGGATGATGAAGTATATGCGTACAATTTCAAACTGATCCTTCCCAAAAAATAATAAAATTACTTAATATTGGGAATAACTGCAACAAATAGTGCAATAGATTTAAACTGGCTTAGTAATCATTCGATGAATAATACATATATCACGTGCATCCCAAAAGATTGATGCCATAACCTTCCCAGACAATTTTTTTTTTGTCTTTCCACGCTTGAGAACCGTTTCATAATATAACGTCCACTAGGCTGACTGTCGATTTGGCTCGGTTAATTACACTGGTGCAAAGCCAAAATTCAGCAGTATTTTCATTACTTTAATTTTTAAAAAAAGTCGTTTCACTAAAAATGCTATATCTCCTTAACTAACACATATTGTAACTGATTGAAATCATATAGATGGTATTGGTAGTATTATCTATGTATCAGCCACAGTAAAACGTGGACCGGTCCTCTAGTATATATAGTAAAGTTAAGTTATTTATGAGATAAAAATTTCGGATATTTGAAAAATGTGTAGTAGAATTTCAGTAAAAACCTCATAAAACTGAGACAACAAAATTAATCTATTTTATTTTCAAAATTATTTTCTTTAAAAATTATTCAAATTCTTGTTCTTTATTTCTTCTGATTTAATTAAACGCACCGTTAGAACAGTGACAGTTTTAATGAACTTATATACTTTATATATATTTGAGAAAATGGAAATATAATTTTTTAAGCTTATTTTCAGAAAAACAACCGAATCTTCTCATTATTTGAAAGTATTCTTCGTTGTACCAAAAGTCATCAATGTGCGTATATAAGTATCCCTACATATGTACACACCAGCTGACCCCGCATCCGTTGTCTTGCGTGAAATTATGTATTTTGAAATGAAAAGAAAGTTAAATTTATCATTTCATTTTTTGTTTTCAATGTAACGCAGCTTCATAAACAACATTTTTTGGTTTCTGTTCCGGTGTACAGAAAAAATGGTCTTCCAACTTGTGAGCACGCCATGTATATCTGGCCGTGTGAAAAACATAGCATTTCCAAATTTATGTCTCACACTAAGCGACTATGTTTAGGTCCTGTTGATTGTCATCTCAAATGCAATTTTCACTGTAAAAGGAATACGTTTGAACTGAAATGGGAAATCGTTATAACTCAAAGGAACTCGTAGAATCAAGCATTGTATTCGGTGCGTCTCAATCAGTCGGGTTCCATTGCACAGTTTCGGCGCATGAAGATTGCGAAACATAATAACGACGGATCCAACTTTGAGACGCAAATGATGCGGTGGCATACCAAGCCTCTGTCAAGATGATCGATCAATTTGTATGAGCGCAAGTCTCCCGAAATTTTACTTTGAATCTTCCAGTTTAAGTCAACAACATTGCGCGAGTTAAAGAAAAATAAAAGTCCAGGAACTGCGAGTCAGAATAATATGTCTTTATTCATTAACAACCGAAACTACAATTCCAATTATTTCTAACTGCTTAGCCTATTTTATGAGTAAACAAATATTTTATATCCGCTATCCTTACAATTTGTTGTTTGCTTAATCGGATCATTTAACGGTCGCTCTATGGTTGGATCATTACTGCTATGACAACAACAACATTAGCTACATACATTTGTCAGGTGATTTGGCAGTTGTCCCGAACGCCGATGAATGTTATTTTATCACAGCATTGTTGCTGCACATGTTGTTGTCAAACAAGTGTCTTCATTGTTTGTTGTTGCATTATTTTGTACTATATGTTATTGGTTTTCGTCTAGCGGTGCATGTACATATATGTATGTTTATATTTAAGTAATTATGTGTAAGTATGTAATAAGTAGGATTGAAAATATATATATATGTATATATGTACATGTATGTACATATAACTCCCCCAGGGCTGCTTAAAGAACGACCCCATATTCTTTTTATTTATTTATATATATTTTTTAAGCTAAGTTTACTAACTATTTTGATTATGTATTAATTCATGTGAAAACATAGAAATTAATATTTGTTGTATTTTATGATAATCTTTATCTGATACTTCAGAAAAAATTCCCATTCTACCCATTTTAATATTATTCTTCAAAATATTTCTAATGATTGTTTCATTTTCAGGTGGATTTATTTGAATTATTTTTCTTTTATGCATTACTTTTACTTCAAATGAAGGACTAAATGTTAATATTATTTGAATTTTGTATTTATTTACTATTTCCTCTTTTATAATAATATGCTCTAAAAGCTCTTCTGCTGCTGAATGAATAGTTTCTGACATTTCGAAATTCGATTCATTAGAATTATTTTCGTTTATTTTTGCAGAATTTTCTAAACGACTTAGAAAGTCTGCCACCTTATTTTCTTTGCCATTTAAATACTCAATTTCGTAATTAAATTCTTGTAGCTTTAAAAGCCATCGTTGATGACGTGGGGAACATTCTTTGCCTTTATATTTATTATTAAGATATTTTATAGGACAATGGTCTGTAACAATGCGAAATTTTTTTCCATATATACATATATGGCCTGAGGTAAGTAACAGCATAAATAATTGCAAGGAATTCCTTATCCGTTGTACTATAATTTTGCTCGTGATTATTAAGGGTCCTGGATATGTAACATACCGGATGTCCTTGTTGGGATAAAACTGCCCCAATCGCATAATCACTAGCATCAGTTGTAATGACAAATTCCTTGTCATACTCAGGATATTTTAAAATAGGACGAGAAGATATTAATGCTTTAAGATTCTCAAAACTTGCTATATATTGTGGATCATTTATATTAATTTTATAATCATTTTTGAAATACTTTATCATTGGATCCGCAATCTTTGAATAAATTTACGGTAGTAACCCGTTATACCTAGAAATCCTTTTAATTGCTTTTCAGTTTTTGGAATCTGTAAGTTTTGTATTATTTCGATTTTGTTTGGATTTGGTTTTATTCCATTTGCCGTTAAAATATGACCTAAAAAAGGAGTTTCTTTTTGAAGAAAATTACACTTTTCGGGTTGGATTTTTAAATTATGCTCTTGTAATTTGGAAAAAAATTTTTGCAAGGATATTTCATGCTCTCCTAGAGAGGTGGAAAATATAAGGATGTCATCCAGGTATACCACACAGATTTTATTAATATATTCTCTCAGAACTTCATTAATTAATCTCTGAAACGTCGCAAGGGCGTTTTTAAGTCCAAATGGCATTCTAACATACTCATACAATCCAGATGGTGCTACAAATGCTGTTTTCTCAATATCCTTTTCTGCCATTAATATCTGGTGGTAACCCTTTGTTTATTATTTACTTGTTTATTAATTACTTGTTTTTCTTAGTTATTCAAGTGACTTAAATCTATAGTTGGGTCTTCACTAATTTCCATAACTTCTCCATAATTTTGCATTATTTTTGATAAAAAAGGAAGACATATATTATTACCTAATTTAATTTCGAAATTTTCTACATCTATACTTTTTACATTTTTTACTATCCAATCCATACCTAGTATTAAATCAAATGGTTTATTAAATTGCAACATTATCCATTTCATTCTAGCATTTTGTGGAGCACTAAACTCATTTGGACATGGTGTGATTACTTTTTTACTAGGATTACTGACCACGCCATTAATTGTATTTAAAATAGTTTTTTTTCTTTTTCATTAATTGTAGGTAAATCAAATTTATTAAAACTGCTTTTTTTAAGTATGCTTAAAGTTGATCCTGTGTCTACTAGTGCTATCCATTGTTTATTAAATAAAGTAATTTTTATGTATATTTTTGTAAAATCCGAGGCTAATTTAAAAAAAAAATTTCTTATGTATCGTTTCTTTCTTCTTCAGTATGACTTAGTGTATCTACTTCCATTGGAATAACTGATTGCCTGGTTTGCTTTGTATTATTATTACGTCTATTGGAACTGCCAGGATTTGACCTTTGACTATTTAATTGATTATAAAATGAAGTTTGATTGGTAAAATTTCCGCTATTACCCCTACAAAGGTTATTATTATTAACTACATTTTGGCTAGAAGGTCTACTGTTACCATTTTGATGCCTAAAACTGCTTGTATTATTTTGTTGACAGCTTGGTTCACTGTTAAATCGATTTTGAAATTTATTGCTTGAATAGTTTTTTGAATTATTCTTTATTAAAAAAAAGTATTTAAATTTCCTTCATCTATTCCTATGAATTCATGAATGGTAGCCTCAGCACTGGCTAAACTAATTATATTTCTAATGGCATATGCAAATGTTCCAGAAGCTAACTGTTTAATCCTTTGGATTAACATTCCGGAAAAAATCTCCCTCATCGTTACACCATTATCATCAAATGCACAAAATTCAGTTATATCATTTATAATGGCCCTCACTTTTTTGCTTAAATCTAAAATAGAACTTACTCTAAGTAACGTTATATCCCTAGTTAACTGCATCTGGTCCTTTGATGATTTGAAGTGCTGCTTCAACTTCTTGCAAGTATCCCAGTCTGCTGGTCTGTCCAGTTGCAAATAATTTTTGGCATCTCCTTGTATTTTCAAGTCGAACACAATTTGAAAAATTAATTCTTTCTGTGACTCATAATTCACCATAACTCGATCAACTGAGTTAATAAATGCAGGTAGCATTTTCGATTCACCATTGAAAGGGGGTAAATATTTTAAATCCCTTTCAATTTTATTTCTTAAGGATGTTGATAGCTGCGCCGCTGATTGGGCCAAAAGCTTTGTGATCGCACTAAGATATTGAGCCATGGTAGCGTTATCTGGCAAATTTTCATCAGCCATTGTTAAATTATTTATTTTTGTGCTACGTTGTAAAAAATTCAAATAGTTTTTGTAGATTTTAAAGTTTTTTTTTTACTTTTTTTATTTGATTCAAAAACCAAGAAGTCACTACTTTCAGAGTTCACAATACTTTCAAGAGCAATATACTTGCTCAAAAACTTTTTGCCTTCACTTTGTTTGGTTAAGGTTCACCGTGGTAAAAAGTATTTCGGTTGATTCACTAGTTTTATAAACTTTATAATGTGAATTTAATTTGTTCAAAGTTTTTGCACTCGCACAGTTTCTAATATTTTTCTTTTTGGAACGAAGTTCCTTACGGCACGCTTGCAGGAGATAGGATTTTGCTGCGGGAGCTAACTGAAAAAAAAGTGATAGTAAAAACCGTAAGAAATAACCCGTAAGAAATATCCGTAAGAAATAACCCGTAAGATCGCTAGTTATAGCCTACTTTTAGGTCTTGCTCTATTATAGCTCTATTATGTCATTTGTAATAACAATTGATAATTTAAAACAAAAAAATATTTACCAATTTTTACTTATTTTTTGCATAAAAAAAATTTCACTTTGAACAAAATATTAAAATTTCATTGAAGTGAAAGGTATTAGTATGGCCACAACGATATTGTGTACATGCAAAATGGACAGCTGTGTTGTCTTGTGTACATGCCTGCCATGCTGCACTAAATACATATGTACGTTTATGGGGAGTTGAATTGTTGCATATTTTTTGGCGCAGGCTTTGAGGAAATAACCCGTAAGAAAAAGACTGTAAGATCGCTAGTTATAGCCTACTTTTAGGTTTTGCAAAATAATTAGGCATGAAAATCTGTAACATTATTGTGTATGCAAATTAGTTTTGAGTGAAGTGCGGAACACATAGAGCGCGACAGACTGCAAACTACATCTGCCAAATATTAAAATACACACGTTCTTATGGACACTGTTATTTTGACAGTTGCACGACTACACGACTGCAGGCCGACAGTTGTCGTTCCCGCTAACTTGAATATTTCCTATATTTGCCAACGGCAGTAGGACGACAGTAGAGTTGACAGTAGAATGGAAGATAGAAAGAGGAGGTAGAGTGGTGATGTCACCTAATATGTAAAATGTAAAATTATTCACAGGTCTAACAAACTTGATGCTATTTTACAAATAAAAGCATAAAATAGCTCTATTATATCATTTTTAATAACAATTGATAGTTTAAAACAAAAAAATATTTACCAATTTTTACTTAGATATAATTTGAATTATTTTTTTATTTTACGTAATTCATTATTTTTTAAAATACTAAATTTTCTTAATACTTATCTGTACTTAAATAACAACTAATCAGGGAAATTTGAGAGAAAAATCAGGACAACCTACATAAAATAAAATTAAGGACAATTTTTTTTTGCAAATTGTATCGATTCTACATTATCCGAAGGAACTTCGTTCCTGCCTGGTGTCCCACGACAGCGCATTTCTTGTTTTATTTAATAAATGTTCACTGTCTTTGTTGTTTCTGTAGCAAAAATATGCCTTTGTTTTCAACACTTTTTATTTGTTTAATTTTTTAATTTTTTTTATAAAATTAACTTTTTATTGCCTGCGTTGTTTTTGCGGTATAAATTTTAAACACCTTCGTTTTCAACACTTTTAGGCTATAGCAGTAACCGACTGCGCCAGTTAAAGAAAAATAAAAGTTCAGGAACTGCGAGTCTGAATAATATGTCTTTATTCATTAACAACCGAAACTACAATTCCAATTATTTCTAACTGCATAGCCTATTTATACTAGTGAGTAAACAAATATTTTATATTGATCATTACTGCTATGACAACAACAACATTAGCTACAGACATTTGTCAGGTGATTTGGCGGTTGTCCTGATCGCCGATGAATGTTATTTTATCACAGCATTGTTGCTGCACATGTTGTTGTCAAACAAGTGTCTTCATTTTTTGTTGTTGCATTATTTTGTACTATATGTTATTGGTTTTCGTCTAGCGGTGCATGTACATATATGTATGTTTATATTTAAGTAATTGTGTGTAAGTCTATAATAAGTAGGATTGTAAATTATTATTTATATATATATATATATATATATATATATATAAATATGTATATATATGTAGATATGTACATATAACTCGCGTGCACTTAAGAAATCGTAGTTACGATAATTTGGCCAATGTTCGAACATTTGTAATGAGTTCATCTTTCGTGAATTGATAAAGGGAAGATGGAATTGATATCGAACCACCGGAAGTATCAACCGAAATTGTACCATAAATTGCATATGTCGCTTGCAGTCTATCGTGCTCAATGCGTTCAGCACTTGACTATTTGACAAAACGCAAGTTTCGGCCATTGGTTGACCATGACAACGGTGATGCGAAAGAAGCAGGCGACACTAGTTATTATGAATGTATGTACATATGTATATGGCTCGCATTTGCTTTCGTAAACATAAAGACAAATGTGCCAAAGAAATAATATATGTACATATGCATGTGTCATAGAAATTCTATTGGTACAAATATGGAAATGATAACGAAATAATGCGAATATGCATATTTCATGAAGGTCATCAATTTTCTTCTTCACTTTTTAATAGTCGAAATAAATATAATTTATTAGAAATATTAATTTATTTAAAAATTAAAAAAGTAAATTAAAGAAAAATAAAATTAAAATAACGTTTCCTAATTTTTCCCGATTTTGTAAAAATAATTAAAATTTTTACCATTTTCCAGAAAACAATGGTTCATATAATACAAAATAATCACGCATATGTGACTCAGTGAATGCTTTGTATATTTTTCTTCAAAGCATTTCTCTTTATTTATTCTGGCATGAATTTAGTCGTTTTACATACATACGGTGAATTCCTTACTTTGATTCTATCGGCTCTGTGAGCAGCCAAATCGAGCATCATACAGAATTCAATTTTTATCTTCTCTATACTTTACATTCTCTGGCCCGGCGCGCTTTTCAGACTGCATCGCAAACAACGGCCACGGCGCTATGGCAGTTTTGTTTACTGTTTGAATTTTTTAATTCGTAATATCTTTTGAATGGAAAGCCCAATTTAAATAATTTAAAAACTATTTTATAGGTAGTTAAATGGTCTTGACCATAAAATAATTTATTTGAATAAAGATTAATATAAACACATAAATAGCATGGTTTGAATTTGGTTAGCATTTTCATTAATATTTAAAATAAAAAAAGTTGTAGTGACATAACTACAATAGTTGGACATATACTACCGCGGAGTTTTTTGTAGACATTATGATGTTCTTCAATATTGTTGTACATGATTTTGTTCTATCGCTAACAGTTTCGGCAGCGCATTCGACGAAAGACATTTTAAGACTCATTTTTTTACACCTTCGGATACATTGTTCAAATTTTACCAAGGATAACTAATTTTTTTCAAAATGAAATGTAACCTATGTCAAATTGGAAGAATGTAGCATTCTATTGGTGAAAGAATTTTTTAAATAGGACCAGTACTTTTTGAGCCTATTTATTACAAACATACAAACATATAAACATACAAAAATAGGTACAAATCTTTCCTCTTTATAATATTAGTGTAGAGGTATGGTTATATTTTCTCGAATTCTTTCCTGTACTGTAAGGACTTCACATAATATTTATGAATTTCACATTTTCGCCCACATTAAAATCTTTTGTTGAAAGACTTCGCTGAACAGTTTCCTTAAGTTATGCACTTTTGGGTGAAATTGCTTTTTCATGTGCTGTAAAACATGGCGAAAGCAAAATTGAGGAAAACGTGCGTACGCCTAAATGAATGCAACACTTTACTGCTTACCTTAAGCTCTTTATCCGGAGTTGTTTTTCGTTTTGCCGAACGCCGCATTGCATACAATTTTCTCATAATCTCGAACGCCTTAAATAATTTCGAGGTGCCAACGCAGGCTATTTTCACACTTTTCACCTATCTTTTGTTGTGCGTACTCCTTTTAGGCGCTTTCTATAGTGTTTTTCCATTCATCTTTTTTCCATAAATTCAAGTTAAGTGAATTTTGTGAAACTTTTCTTCTAACGCCTCATGTATTTTGATATTTTTTGGCATATATGTATATAGGTTATATATTTAAATCATCATCTGCTTTCTTTCTCTTCCAGCTTCTACACTAGCGCGATCTCCCACATATCCTGGCCTATATCCACGCACTCTGAACTATCGTTATAAATTGCTTACACTTATAATACAACAATAAAGACTTTGTAGTTTGCAAAACTGCTTACACTTATTGAGCTTGAACCTCCGACAAGTACAACAGGGAGATAGAGATCTCTTGACTAAAATGTTCTTAAGAAATAATTGCCTGCCCCCGTTTGAAAAGACCAAGTTTGTGCGTCATTGTGTTGCTAATACGATTCCTCCCAAAATCACAAGCTCCTTTCGGAGTTGGTGCTTTTGACAGCTGTTACTTGATTTCTACTTAGTTTGGTTTGTTATTTTATAATAAACACATTTACGCTTGCAAATTGTGTACATTTATTACCAAAATGTAGGTTCGGTTCGAGGGACATATCATGCGCTGCATCCAATATTTGGGCGACATGATCGCCCCGCAGAGTCAATAATTCAAGCAGCCATGGGTCGGTTTCACTTCAAGTTGTTTCTAGTAGATAATGTGCATCCCAGAAACGCCGTACAGTACGTACCAACTGCAGAATTCTTCACAAGATTCGTTAGCACATAATGGACTCATGGGAGTGTTCACCAAAAATTTTCCGAAACCCTAGTAGGCTTTCAAATTCCAAGAATATCTTATTAGAAAATTGTATTTAAACATTGCATGTTTAAAAAGTATTTTCGATTATATGTGTCTTTCATTATAACGCAAAAGCTGATGTGAACTAACGTTTCCCATAAGAAACGAAGCCTTTAATATAATTTGCTGGCCTCGTTTTGAAAAGGATTCTCCCTATCACTACTAATCATTATTTGATGGAAAGCGGTTCACTATTCCTCGGGATTATACTTGCAGAAACATTACTGAAATACCGAAAATGAAAACAAAGACAACAGTAGGGTGACAATATCATACCGGTAAAAAGGAAAGGAATTTTTTTGTCTTAATATTTTATACCGAAGAATAAATAGACCGAAATAACCTAGAACATATTTTCAATTAATAAAAGCCTAATACGAAGTCATGATATTTGTTAAAAACTTAACCACTTTACATTATTTAAATTTACTAAACAAGCACAGATTAAAAAAAATATATAAAATAAAAAATTAAAAAATGTTTTTAAAGTACTACCGAAGTGCAAGGTCTGACCATACTTCAAGACATCAGTTATTTTATTTCATTATGTTATAAAACTACGGACTAGTACCCACCTTGTACTAAGGTATAAAGAACTTTTATTTTCCTTCGGTGTATTAAGGTTGAATGAAATGTAACAATGCCAGCTGTCACGGCGTATGAGCGACATTTTAGTGCATTTGCCAAAGTGTGCGGCAGGCATCCTGCATTGATATACGCCAAAATTAGCGGAAAGTTAACACTCGGTAATTTGTCATTTTGGCACGTTTTTGGCTGAGCAAATGCAATCGGCAGACGGCAGCACAAAAGCGGCAGCCGGCAGCGACCGCTGAAAAGAAGGCCAATTTGACATCTGAAGAAAGATTTGTCGTTTAATCGTTTAAACAAGCAAATGTGTGTATATAACGGTCTTTTCAATAGGAACGCTACAGAAGTAAACCAATAGGGACAGCAAACGACGCCATATTTTTTCTTGTTCTTTTAACATTTCTCTTCACTAAAGTTTGTCATTTTCTTATGGAAAGAAATGCGATCCAACAAAGAGTCGAAATTATTAAAATTTAATACCGAAATTCGGATTCAGTTTCCTCAACTTTAAGAGTGCTACGTCCAAAATATGGTCGTCACAATCATCCTGTGAACTCAACTATTGAGCGTCTAGTGGAAAAATTTTAACCCACAGGCACAGTATAAAACGTTCCCATGCCAGTGAGACAAAGAGTACACGTAGTCTCGAGAATATTTCTGAAGCTAGTGCATCAACTTAGGAAGACCCTAATTAGTCTCTTACACGTCGTTCTCAGACGTTGCGCATCTTTGTGACGTCGCTGTGGCGAATTTGGAAAAAAGATCCTACGTCCTTACAAGACCAAATTAGCGCAAGAACTGAAGCCGCTTAACCACCAAAATCGTCGTATGTTTATGAATCGGGCTGAGCAACAACTTAAAAATGATCCGGATTTTCATCGAAAACTCATTTTCAAGCGATTAGGCTCATTTCTGGCTGAATGGCTTCGTCAATAAGCAAAATATGCATTATTGGTCAGGCAGGAATCCACACATCCGCCACGAGTGACCATTGTATCCCGAAAAAGTTACGGTTTGGTGTGGTTTATGGGCTGGCGGCGTCACTGGATGGGAATCGCTACCGTACAATGACAACCGTGGTTCCAACAGAACGGCGCCACAAGCCACACCGCGAATTTCACAATCGATTTATTTAAAACCAAGTTTGGTGAACGTGTTATCTCACAAAACGGCTCAATCAATTGGCCGCCTCGGTTGTACGATTTGACGCCGTTAGACTATTTCCTGTGGGGCTACGTCAAGTCTATGACCTATGCCAACAAGCCAGCGATAATTGATGAATTTCGTACAAAACTTTACACATTTTTTCAATGTTTCTAAATTTAGTTAACACGTTAAATATGTTTTAGTTAAATATGTCATATAAATAAATGAATATAAACTCGTACAAACTAAGAAATTTGAATTATTCATTGCATTTTCTTTTTAAACTCATTTTTATATTTTCTGACTTCTGATTTTTAAATTTGACTATGTAGTGTTTCTCATCTTCTTCTGTTTTTAACAATTTTACTTGTCTAATGAAGGACATACTTTATCTTATCGTTTTCTTACATTTTCCGCATTTACAATATTTGTGTCAATTTCTTTTTCATCTTTATATTTATTAATGTTTTCAATTCGTTTTTCTTTAATTATTTCGGGATAATTTTTTGGTGTTTCTGTATTGAAAAATATATTGTGTGGAAGTTCTTGTGTAGTCGAGTGAATAATTGTATGATTATAGGTATGAATTTCCAAGTATTTCAATTCTTTATCTTCCGATGTATGTATTAATCTTAACTGTTTATGCGACTTCTTCAACCTGCTTCCGGAGAAAATAGTTCGAGCTGCAGAACAAAATAGAGAAGGTACCATCTTCTATAAGAGTGTACAGTTGCTGGCGTATGCCGATGATATTGATGTCATCTGGACAAGGAAGCAAAACAAATGAATGTGAACGAGGGCAAGACGAAATATCTCCTGTCATCAAACAAACAGTCGTCGCACTCGCGACTTGGCACTCACATCACTGTTGACAGTCATAACTCTGAAGTTGTAGATAATTTCGTCTATCTTGGAACCAGCGTAAACCCCACCAACAATGTCAGCCTAGAAACCCAACTCAGGATAACTCTTGCCAACAGGTCCTACTTCGGACTGAGTAGGCAATTAAGAAGCAAAGTCCTTTCTCCACAAACAAAAACCAAACTCTATAAGTCGCTCATAATTCCCGTCCTGCTATATGGTGCAGAGGCTTGGACGATAACGGATGAGTCGACGTTGCGAGTTTTCGAGAGAAAAGTTCTGCGAAAGACTTATGGTCCTTTGCGCGTTGGCCACGGCGAATATCGCATTCGATGGAACGATGAGTTGTACGAGATATACGACGACATTGACATAGTTCAGCGAATTAAAAGACATCGTCTACGCTGGCTAGGTCATGTTGTCCGCATGGACGAAAACACTCCAGCGGTGAAAGTATTCGACGCAGTACCCGCCGGGGGAAGCAGAGGAAGAGGAAGACCTCCACTCGGTTGAAGGACCAAGTGGAAGAAAACCTGGCTTCGCTTGTGATATCCAATTGACGCCACGTAGCGAAAAGAAGAAACGACTGGCACGCGGTTGTTAACTCGGCTATAATCGGGCAAGCGGTGTCTACGCCAATCAAGAAGAAGAATGCTACCAAACCACTAACGAATTGTTTAAAAAAGGGAAATAAGGATACCTAAAAGCCATAGAGGCTATAAAAATATTGATTACCGAATATCCAATATTAGTATATCCAAATTATGAAAAGCCATTTACTATAGCTATAGACGCTTCTAACGGTTTGGTAAAATTACCAAAATTTTAAGGGTAATCTAATATCGTTTTAACTTTACTCGGATTTAGTTTTATACCTGTCGGTGTTACTACGTGCCCTAAAGACTCTGCTTCGTGGTTTAGAAATTCTCATTTAGCTAGCTGTACTTTAATGTTAGCATCGAACAGTCTTTGGAAAACTTTCTGAAGCGATTGGATGTGTTCCTGAAGTGACGTGCTAAAAGCGACAATTTCGTCTAAATACACCATACAATTCTCACAAATTAACCCTCCCAAAACTGTGTTCATTAGCCTTTGGAATGTGGCTGGGACATTTTTCAGCACAAATGGCCTACTTAGAAATTCATAGTGACCTTCTTGGGTAGAAAATGCAGTATTTATCCTGTCATCCGAATCCATTTCAATTTGATGGAATCCTTGTGTCAAACTTAAGGTCGAAATGAACATGCATTTTTCCAACTTATCTAAAATTTCAGCCATATTTGGGATCGGATACCTATCATCCACGGTAATGGTATTTAACTTACGAAAATCGAAAACTACTACCTTTTTTTCACAGAGGGATCCGGCTGTTTAGGCACATCCCTTAGCACTACAGAGTTTGGAGAATCGTTACGGCAAATAATTTTTTGCTTCATCATTTTCATTATTTTCTCATCTATTTCCGGATATCGGTAAGATTTAACAAAGATAGGGACTTAAGAGATTGTTTTAACATGGTGTTTAATTTTGTGATTCTGAACTTTGAGGCTTTTACATTCCCTTTTATTTATGTCGATGGCTTAATCTGAATTTAGTTTCGTCGTCGTCGTGTTTATCAGAGGCTATCGAGGTCCCCGAATAAGTTCTTGCTATTTTAAAATTTATTAAGTGTTTCAAATTTATTTTCGAATTTAATTTATTAAGTATATCCTAGGACATAAAAAGTCTGCCACAATTAATAGAAAAATTATGTTCATATAATTTTAAATTTATTTATTTAAATCAAGTGTTTCCTGCCTTTCCCTATAACATCTTTCCAGGCTCCATTTTTTAAATTATTGATTTTATTTTTATTGCTTCGTCACTGAATACACTTTTTTAATTAAACTAACAAATGAACCCTACCAAATCTACCAATAATTTTTTTTTTTTTTTTTGTTAAGTCCCAATTTTATTGAGTGTAGTTTTACGAGACCTCTATTTGAAAATTTGTAATCTCTTGATCTTTTGGTTCTGGTTGACCGTATCTACGAATTCTCGACTGATTTGATTTAGCGGGGTTGATATTTCTAGTTTACAATGAATTCATTTCCAGGACATTAAATGAAGTACAGTTAATAGGATTATCAGGGCCAGATTGATCTACATTTACCTGCCTGGAATGATTATGGCTATTATGACTACTACCTAATCGGACTCCACCTGTACTGAAATTATTAGAGTTATTGTTTTATTATTAAATAATAGGGAGCTCTTGCATGATTTTTTATGTTTATATTCGAAATCATATCCATCATTCTCTTTTAAATTTTTAATTGCAGAGTTTGTACTACTTGATACGTTTGCATTAACTAATGCTGTTAAATGGTTTGGTAATTCTTTCTAGAGAGTTTGCCTTATTTCATTCACCAAAATAGTTTAATTGAGTTACATTCAGGTTTTAATTTAATAGAGTCTTTAATTCTACAAATTTCGTGCGTCATTTCTTCACATAGAACACGTACGCAACTTCTTAATTTTATGTTATGTTATAAGTGTTGTAATTGGAGTATGCTTTACAAACTTGTTAACCAAAAGCTCTCTCTGGGTTGACCAAGTTCTCTTTTTCGTTGTTATTCAGCCATGTTTGTTTTTGTTACAGCGTTAAAATTGTGTAGTCGAAAAAGGTTTATTGTATTTGGTCAATAGATGTTATTGCTGTCGTATATCTCCTATGATACCAATATTTAATATACTCAAACACTCATTCAAGTTTTCTGACTCTTTGTTTAAGTTCAATTATTAAGTTCTCTCTTTAGTCAGCAGTTTAAAATTTTTAACTTCTCACTGCATCGAATGCGATAATAACACAATGCATTGCTTTTAACATAACACACAATATCGTCTCTTTATTGCATTGTCTTTTATTTAATCGTGTAACGCGATGATTATGTTATTTTTGTATATGATTTTTCCAGCGTTAGTGCCTATTTGGATTAATCATGGCGAGTACTAATTTCAATTACACTGTTAATATTTTTTTTTTCTTTATGCCGAGAAAGATTTTTTTCTCAAACGTACTACTTTATTTTTATGATAGTAGTAAGTCCTTTTCACTTTGCGACCAAGATCATTTGAAAGTCAATGAGACTTCAAGAAAAGTCAAACTAATGTGTATTGGAATTAAGCCTTATTTTGTATTATTATTATTTTAATATTATTATTTTTGTTTTTTTTTTTAATATTTCAGCTGACAGCTACTTTTGTTTAATAATGTATATTTTATTTCAAGATTTCAAATAACAATTCTTAACTTGTGTGTACAATATATTCAAAGTATTTATTTGTTTTTTTTTTTAAACTTTCAATATTCTACCACCTTAAGCTATATAGAGATAGAAAGTAAACAGAAAAATGCATGATTCTTTGTGTGCCCAGTTCTCCTATCGATATCAAAGGCTTTTCTTAGAAAAAACAATTCGTGCTTTGCTAAAACTGCCCAAGAATGATGATAGTTGTGAAAAACCAACTAAACTGGTATTATGTATAATAGCCTAGACTAGTTAAAGTTTTGTGATTGATTGTGAGTTGATTCTACCTTCCTTCCTTCCAAACTACTTCGTCTGTAAGGATTAGGTAGAAGTTATTGTTTTAGTAAGAAAAACTTGTAGTAAAGACTAATATTTGTTAATATTCATTGGCCAAACTTATATCCGGCATCCTGTTACGGAAGTTCAACCTAAGTTTATTGTTGTTCCCGCATTTTCAAGTACTGTCTAATTGAAGGATGGTAAATTTTATACCAAAAATATATTCCTGGATTATTTATTTAAAATACCAGCGCAAATATAAGCCATTTGCTTATGATATAATAATTTTACGATCCCGCTGCCGAAACTTTTCATTAGTTTAAGCGTTTCTCAAATCAATCGTTGCATTCGCGCATTACTGCGAGGCATACGCAAAGACGCAAATGTAAAATTTTACAATGGCACATATGCATATTAGAGCTCCCACTCCCGGGCTACCGGGCTCCTGAAATCCCGGGATTCCGGACTTAAAACTCCTCCCGGGATTTAAAATTAATTTCCCGGGATTTCGGGATTTTTGCCCTTTTTTTTAAACACTGTTAATTATTATTTTTTCATAAACAAAGTTTTATTTACAATAGATGAACATTGCCAAAAAACAATTAGTAAGAATTTAGTACTTTACAACACTGTTTGATCAAAGTTACAGCACTGATTTGAACAGCTGTTAATTGGCAAGCTGTAGCATGTCCAAGCATACGATCAACCGCACTGCATTTTACAAACTTACACTTGTGCTTATTGTATAAATTGTAAAAATGGAATGTAAGTACTAAATATTTTAATTATAAATGCTAAAATAACAATTTTTCAATCACTTAGCATCATTTATAAAGCACACAAAAGAAGGAGAAAAGGAAATTGTCAACATAGTTTTATTTTCTAATATCAACAAGTTCAGAGGAAGCCACGTGCAAAAAATGTAATGCAGTCCTCAAAACAAAGGGTGGTTCAACAAAAGGATTACATAGGTAAAAATTATAAATCCACAATGAAAATAAGATTGTAGAGAAATTGATAATTTTAGGTTCATGGCATAAAGTTGTGCCGCGAAGCAACTCCTACAATTGCTGTTCCCAAGAAAGTGGCAAAAATTACTTCACATTTTTCACCAGAAAATTTAGAAAATATTCGTGCTATTACGGCCAGTTTGGTAGCTGTGGATGGATTAGCATTTTTAACCATTGCGCAATCAAAACAAATCAGAAAAGGTATTGAAGCCAGAAAATTTAAAGTTCCCAAATCTGACACCACAATTACAAAATATGTAATGGAATATTTTGAAGAATGTCGCGAAAGAGTGAAGAAAGAAATAATCGATTTGAAAGTGAAAAATAATAGATTTAGCATTTCATTCGACGCATGGACTTCTGTGGCCAATAAACGCTACTTGAATTTAATACTGCATGGTCAAAAAAACATATGGAACTTGGGACTCGTCCGAATAAAAGGTGCCGCAACTTCTGAAAACTGCATTGATATGATTGAATCTCGTTTGGTAGATTATGACTTAAGTTTAGCCACTGATAACTATGTTGAAAATTGGCAAACTCATAGGTCCACATCAACAGCTGTGCCTGGCACATGGAATACAGCTAGGTATCCTTGATGTGATGTACAAAAGACAAATAAGAATTGAGCCAAATGAAATTTCTATATGTGAAGATGATGATTCCGAGAAGATACGAGAGATCAAACTGATTGCATACAGGTAGACATATTTATTTATTTTTTAAATATGAAAATCTAATTTTTATGGTATTTTTAGTTAGCTGATAATGAAGAACGTGGAGAACTTAACGACGAATTTGATATCAAAAAAATTATAGACAAAATTCGGAGCGTTGTACGGTCATTTCGAAAATCTGCCAAAAAGAATGAAATTTTACAAAAATATGTGAAAATGGAGTTCAACAAAGAGTTGCAGCTCATCCTAGATTGTCAGACTCGGTGGAAAGTTTACTAAAAATGATCGAACGGTTTCATATGCTGGAGTCTTGCTTGAAAAAAGCGATGGTCGACCCTAAGGCAGATTGCTTGGAAGATTTTGAATTTAATATTATTAAAAGCATTATTAAAGTTTTAAAGCCGGCAGAGTTAGTTATAGAAGCTTTGTGTCGCCGTGACATGAACCTCTGTTCTGCTGATGCAGTGATACATTTTATGCAATAGCTTTCAATCTTTTTGAATCAATTAAAAAACGCGTTTCTGAAAGGCGCACAATATACACGAATATATTGAAACTATTAATAACGGGAAATTTTGTAAGTACCACAAATTAACCGAATTTAGAAGAAATGACAAACACTATTGTAGAAATTGTCAAAAAGTACAATACTAATGATGTTGAGAATCGCGATATCGATTTAAAAATAATCGAAAATGAAAAGAAAAAACGTTGAAGGAAAGGTTGCAAGAAACTGTCAAAGGTCTCGCGTTTTAAAAAGAGATGTCTCATTCTCAGTAGAGGAAGCGGTACCAAAGGAAATAAACTTACTTCTTGGGGGTGGCGGGCTTGGCAGCATTCTGGAGGTTGCTTGTAATTTTTTAAAGACAATACCACCAACTAGTGTCGAATGCGAGCGTTGCTTTTCAGTGTCTGGCCGCATTTGCACTAAAATCAGATCTAGTTTAAACGATGAAACAATGGATGCGCTTGTATTTTTAAAATACTATTTAAAATTAGTTCCTACAGAAATCGATCTGTGATTTTTATTATTTGTTTTTTGACAAAATAATATATATTATTTTATCTATCTAGCTATCTAAGTAAATATTTCGGCACTGGTGGCCTAAAATACTGTATTTCATGCCTTGCCGCAGCAACAGCAGCGCAAAGAAGAACAGCAATAGCAAATAATATACACAACCGTCGGTCCGGTGAGCAACAAAAAAAAAAAACGAATATATACTAACGCTAACGTCGGTGGGAAAAGTTTCGAGTGATTCAACGGTTATGCTATTTCCAACCGCAATGTCAATGCATATATTATATGCTTATATTTATGTAGTATGTAACTGTTTGTTTGTGTTGACCGCGGCACGATGGTTCTGAAACTCTATATGTTCCAACTGATCAATGTTGTTTATCAATATGGAACGCATATAGCCGATAGCTTAATACAAATATATATTTATGTATTTAAAATTATAAATACACTGCAAAAAATATAAAGCAAAAGCAACAATAATGTATACTACCTAAATAAATAAATATATAGAAATATAAAGCAAATTTCGATGCAATGACACCACATCAACACATCCATACATCTTTTATGTTTACAATACATAGGCATATTTTTAATTTAATTCATGTAACTGATTCGAAATAAAGAGTGAATTATATATTTTTTTCAATTTATAAGAAATAATATAGGGTGATTTTTTAAGAGCTTGATAACTTTTAAAAAAAAAAAAACGCATAAAATTTGCAAAATCTCATCGGTTCTTTATTTGAAACGTTAGATTGGTTCATGACATTTACTTTTTGAAGATAATTTCATTTAAATGTTGACCGCGGCTGCGTCTTAGGTGGTCCATTCGGAAAGTCCAATTTTGG
Organism: Bactrocera zonata; assembly: GCA_037783105.1. Lineage (NCBI taxonomy): Eukaryota > Metazoa > Arthropoda > Insecta > Diptera > Tephritidae > Bactrocera > Bactrocera zonata. Next base: position 175,960 of record JBAWJQ010001242.1, on the reverse strand, counting down.
GCAACTTTTTCGAGCATTTCGGCCGGAATAGCCCGAATTTCTTCGGAAATGTTGTCTTCCAAAGCTGGAATAGTTGCTGGCTTATTTCTGTAGACTTTAGACTTGACGTAGCCCCACAAAAAATAGTCTAAAGGCGTTAAATCGCATGATCTTGGTGGCCAACTTACGGGTCCATTTCTTGAGATGAATTGTTGTCCGAAGTTTTCCCTCAAAATGGCCATAGAATCGCGAGCTGTGTGGCATGTAGCGCCATCTTGTTGAAACCACATGTCAACCAAGTTCAGTTCTTCCATTTTTGGCAACAAAAAGTTTGTTAGCATCGAACGATAGCGATCGCCATTCACCGTAACGTTGCGTCCAACAGCATCTTTGAAAAAATACGGTCCAATGATTCCACCAGCGTACAAACCACACCAAACAGTGCATTTTTCGGGATGCATGGGCAGTTCTTGAACGGCTTCTGGTTGCTCTTCACCCCAAATGCGGCAATTTTGCTTATTTACGTAGCCATTCAACCAGAAATGAGCCTCATCGCTCATCGGACACGGACGCGAAACACATTTCGAACCGAACACTGATTTTGGTAATAAAATTCAATGATTTGCAAGCGTTGCTCGTTAGTAAGTCTATTCATGATGAAATGTCAAAGCATACTGAGCATCTTTCTCTTTGACACCATGTCTGACATCCCACGTGATCTGTCAAATACTACTGCATGAAAATCCTAACCTCAAAAAAATCACCCGTTAATTATTATTAAATAATAAATTATTAAATAATAATTTTTTTATTATAAAGAACCCAAGAACATGGGCATACTTAATTTAATCTATGTAACTGATTGGAAATAAAAAATTAATTTAATTTTTTTAAATTTATAAGCAATAATTAACAGTTTTTATTTTCTCCCGTTTTTCCCGGGAATCCCGGGAAATAAAATTTCGATATCCCGAAATCCCGGGAATTCGAAAACATTCCGGGAGTGGGAGCTCTAATGCATATACACGTAAATGACGATGGCATTCGTATGCCATTGACTAGATAATAATTCACGCGAAATCGGTGCTAACAAGCAACAATAAAGACAGCTGTGTGTGTGATTATATGCACGATAATTACAATTGTTGCAGGCGAACAGCACACAACGCCCAAAAGTATGCTGCAGTTGTATGTTTCTGTAAAGGAGAAATTTTCACTTCTCACAAAAGTCAGTTTGAACGGTTCAATTCGTATTGCAGTGAATTGCATCAATGAACGTGTGTGCGTGTGATAGTGAAAGTGTGCTTGCGTAGCACAGCGAGAAACGCGCGAAAATTTCGCATAAGCTGAGTATCGATAGAGTCGTAATAAAATGCGAAATGGCAACATAAAAAGTTGTATTATACTTTTGGTCATATCATGATACAGTAATATAACTCATAGATAATAAATGACGGAAGAAAACTTTGTCTATTTTGTTAGCCAAAGAGCGAGAGAGTGAGTTGGGAAGTAAACTATGAATAGAGTTGCAAAACGAGAGCGAGTTAATAGCAGCTTTTCAGCAGCTGACGCTGTGAGGAAAAACTTTTCATCGTCTACCTAAAGTCATTATTGTTGTTATTGTTATCAACAGCGCAAAAAAATCGCTGTATTAGTTTTGCACGAAATTCGCATAATTTCCATTGCTGCCATACACTGCGCTCAAGTGCTAAGCACAAAACGAAACGAATTTCGAAATACAACTTACACACATATATTCATACAGACATATAGATTCCAGTATTAAGGTAATGAAGCTGCCATTGGCAACCGAAAAAATAAAATATTCGCCAGTATTTTACAAAATATTAAAAAACTTATTTTTGTAATACGAACATGTGCTATGCAGCTGCAGTATCTACTAACATACATATGTACATATGTGTACTTAATGTAAAAGTTTTGCATATTTACACTGAAATTTATTTGTTTGCGTTTGCTGACTGGCGAAAGTTAGTTGATTTTGCGTGGAAAGTTTAACCATGCTGGGGAAAAATATTTTTATCAAAAACAGATTAAAAAAAGTGGAAGGAAAATATTAACTTCAGTTGCTCTGAAACTGACTTACCCCGGAATAAAAAGTTTTTCTGATATTGTAACGTTTTTTCCATACAAAAACTTGATTCCGATCGTTCAGGTTATATGACACCTATATGGTATAGTGCTCTGATATCTGCGGTTCCGAAAACGAACTGCTTCTTGAGGAGAAAAGAATGTTTCTAAAATTTCAGATCGACTTTCTAAAACTGAGGGATTAGTTCTTGTATATATAGACATTAACTCTATTAAAGCGCCACCGACGGGAGCATTTCTAATAGAAACTATAAGTATAACAAAATCTAAATGCCTAACCGGTCAGCGGATAGTAATTAACAGAGAATTTTTTTCTAGTTCTTCTATTTACGTTGTTTTATATACGAGGGTTGGATTTTATATTTCAGGATTAGAAAACAAATAAAATATTTGTAATCGAAAATCGTTTCATTATTTTTCGAAATATACCACATTAAGGTCTATGCACTTTTGCATGCGTTTGAAGCAATTTTCGAAACATTTTTCCGAATAAAAAGAAGTCACTAGATGCAAGTTTGTGACATATCAAATCGATGTCTTGATTTTTCAAAAATGCAGTTTTTTCAGTCGATGTGCGAGAGTTCGCATTGTTGTGGAGAAGAGAGTTCCGTTTTCGGTGTTTTGTTTCATAATTTTTTGAATTATTTCTGGCAAAAAAATTGTTGTGTACAATTCAGAACTTAATGTTATTCGTTGTTCGGGTCATACGGTTGCGAGATGTTCAGTTTTTCCAAAAAAAATAAGCCCTCATGTCTAAGGTGGGCCAAAAATAGTTTTTTATTTTTTTTCTTAGTTACTATGAAAATCTCATCCAACATGACAAAAACCAAGTTCTGGTAAGACCTGAACTCTGAGATCATTAGAAGCATATGCACAAAGTAATATTCTTAGAACGTCATGTGGCTTATGGTATAGTGAGATTGAGTCAACTATAGCGTTAGAGGGACCAGTATAGATTCAATAAAACATGAACATTTTACTGTGAAAATATTTTTTTTCACGTTGGATTCCACACAATTTGTCTGTCGCTCTAAACAAGGCTTGATAGAAATGTTAAAAAAATACAATAGCGATGCTTCGCTATGGCAGGTGATGAATCGGGGATTTATGGTTGTTTCAAGATAAGCCGAATCCAACAATAGTTGTTCGCATATAAAGAACATCCAAGCAAACGGTTGAGTGCTTTTTTAGAAAAATTTAAAAATAATGTAGAACAAGAAATTCTGAGTGAACTAATGCCATTTGTTTGCCAGCTGTCTTACAAGAAATTAGGAAAAGTAACTGTCGAAAACGGATCACTCTTCACCAGGCCATTGCGAGCTCGCACTCAAAACATGAACTTAGTGAGTCATCCACCGTATATTCCTGATATAAGAACGAATGACTTCTTTTTATTCGCATTCGTAAAAAACAAACTAAGAGGTCAACGTTTTTCGATAACTGAAAAGGCGGTTCATGCGTTTAGAACATATGTTTTGGAGATACCTCAATCAGAGTGGCAAAATTACTTCGAAAATTGGTTCAAACGCATGCAAAGGTATATAGATCTTAATGGAAAAATTTTAAATAATAACATAAATTTGTTTTCGTATTCAAAGTTGCTCTCAGGTACACACATTTTTCATGTTTTAACACATGCACAAAAAATTTCTGGATGGGTTCATCGTAACCACGTTGTGAATCGATTAAAAGATTGTTATTTAGCACCAACATATTTCAGGTCTACCCTGTTTACTTATCCTTCGATATATGAGCTCTCATATTTATCTAGAAGATTACAAAAAAATGTATGTTATTCTTATTTTAAAATATAATATATATAAATTTTCTCATGGCACCTTAAGACGGGGAATTTTAGTTCATACAAAAAATAAACTATAAAATTAGAGACATAACCATTTTATTTTATACATCATAACAAATTCTTAGTACCCATTAAGCAATGCATCAAGCTAACATCAAAGTTCTGGAAAGGACATATTGCATATTGCACCGATTCACCTATTCTAGTAAATAATTCGTTAAATACTTCGTTATTGGTCAAGTCTATAGGTCATACAATTCTTCTTTCATTAGTTAAATCCAATTAACATACAAAACATATTCATTTTTTTGTTGTTAAAATTTCATGCCTATACATTTGCACAAAATTTCTTTTCATCTTTCTCCTAATTGAGCTGCCTAACTTCCGGTTGCTGTTCTTTCTCCATTCATTTTTCACGATTACCCACACTTCTTTTCCCTCTTGCTCTTTCCCAAATTCAAGGCTTCTATTTAACTTTTTATCTTATCTATTTTACGTTGCATACGAATTTATCTCCTGTTTTATCTGAACGGCTTTCAATTTGTGTGTGCTCTGTAAAGCATATGTCCATGCTTCAAATAACTTTGGGTTATATGTTGCGTAATTCTTTAACTTGTATTTTTTGTGTACTTCTTTGTTTTCCATTAATTTTGTTTTTCCATAAAAATCTTTGCTAAGTGTGTAATGGTAACGAGGGAAAGCTTTGCTGATCAAATCAGTAGCACTCGTTTGTTGAATGAGTATAACAAAACATACATTTAAATGAAACACCACCCATCACCACTCGTGGTCTGTGCTCTTAACGACATGATTTAGTTAAATTACTCCTTCAAGAGGATTGGAAGAGAACACAGTTTCGTATTACTCTAATTTATGTCAATTCAAAAGGCTGATAAAAAGTCAAAATCATAATATGTACACAACAAAATAATCTACAAATGCTTTTATACCTTAAACCAAATATTGCCAAGAAATTTTATTAAATTCAGAAGGAAACATCTTAGCGTCTATAAAATATTGGGTCGTTCAACAATAATTTTGTCTTTTTAATGCAATTTAAGCACGATTTTCTTATTTTTTAAAATATTTTATGAAATTATAATTTCTTCACCTTTTGCCATCTTTCAGACAAGTGACTGATTCCAGACTCATAAAATGTTTGATCCGTGCAATCAAAAAACTGGTCCAACGTCCCGATTCGTGGCTAATATTCTCCCACACAAAAAATTTTGCACGAGCAAAATAATAGTCTAAAGGTGCCATATTTGGAGAATATGGAGTGTATGGGAGAACATCCCATTCAGGCTGCGAAAGCTTTTGGCGAGTCATATAACTTGTGTCTATTGTCTATTGATCAATTCTGGCATCTTCTATTTTAGTGAATTACTAAATTTGTCTACCTGTAGATGTACACATCACACCACTTCCGCCTAACTGGAACTAGTAAAATAGCAAAATATGTCGAAAATGCTGCTTTCAATTTCCATCCTTAATAGGTCGTTAAAATAATTATTTTATAAAATTTAAGAAAAACCAGCAAGCAAGGCGATTAAGTGTGAAGTTGGCTGTAAAACAATACAATAACATCAGCTGTTGCCATCAAACGAAATTACTTAGTGAACGACCCAATACACCTTATATACATATGTATAAATGATCAGCGTAACGAGCTGTGTTGAGTTTGGAATACCTGTCTGTTCGTCAGTATTAACTTTAACTACTCCTTCAGTTTCGAGACATCGATTCGTCTTTACATCATCAGACCACTATAGAATATAGCAACTGAACTAAACCATCAAAATTTGTTACAGATTATTGTGTATGGCAACGTTCCATTAGTTTTTTCCATACTGGACCGATATTTCATATATATGCCTTACAGCTAAACAATCAAGATAGAAATCTTATATGACAACTTCTCTATTTGTGTAGGATATTCTAGCTTCGGTGCAACCGAATTAAATGTTGTTCTTGTTCGTTTATAAATAAATGCCTGCCAAATCCCTACTCCCACTTTAATTCTAAAAACAAAAAAATCACTCTGTGATATACACTCAACACAGTGTTAAGGAAGTGATGTTTCATTTCACCAAAATCAAAAACCGATTTTTCGAAAGTAGTAGTTGCGCTTAATATTAACCACCCTACATATAGTAATTTCATTTACTAACCTCTCAACTACTAACAGCAGATCTACTTGTACATAAGCAACAGAAGAGCCAGAAGGTAAGGAGCTCCACAATAAAGAACACAAAAGTTACCTTAAAAAAATGATTTGGCACAACTGCCCAAATAATTATTTTACTTACAAGTACTTGTTTAATAAGTGCTCTTACTTATTTGCAGTTGCTTCTCTTACAGCTGCGCTTAATTAGTGCTGTACTTGAGTTTTACTAAATAAGCGAAAATAAGTGATTATTCTTTGGGTTTAATCGAGGGGAGGCTTTCTTAAATAGAAAATCGTTTTACATTAGAATCTATGAAAAACAATTTACTAAAAATGGGGTTAGTTGAATATGAAATTGAGGTTTTAAAGTGACGAAGATTTTAAATATCTGATCTTATCTACCACTATTTAAAACGATTCGCATTAGTGAAATATTTTTTAGTTTGTACAAAATTTTTTTAAGTTTGGATACAAAATAATGTCTGGGTCTAGAAAACTATAGATAGGGCAATAGTTTGCGGCTTAATTTCTATAATTTGGCAGTGGTGACGACGGAGATATATAAATATGCTATTTTTTTTTTACAATTTGAGGTCAAGTGAACCAATAGTGCCCTGTGACCGTTTCGAACCGATCTAGGTGGTAGATGTAGAATAGCCGTTTAACAGAATGCAGAGGCTGAGTATCTATCTGACTGCTCTCTTATTCAATTAATATAATTAATCCAGTTATTATTGATAACACTGATCAACAAAAAAATTTTTTTTCTGTGTAACAAGAAAAATTTTGGCTGATTCTGTTAGGAATAAGGTCAAGTAGAATAGAATTAGTAGTCTAAAATTTTAGATACGAATAGTTTTATTGTAATATGATTTTTTTACTTTTATGAAATAACAAATTATTTTAACAAAAATTAAATTATTATCAATGTTATAATATTAAAATAAATACTTTATTATGATTTTCTCATGTATTTCGCGTCAGAAACGCCCCTCTGTAATCCCCAGCAATAATCAGCCAGCATAGTTGGACTCCATTTTCCCTGGTATCGTTTTTCAATGGTAAAAATGTCTTGGTGGAATCGTTCCCCGTGTTCATCACTAACGGCACCCAAGTTTGATGGAAAAAGTCTAAATGTGAATGTAAAAAATGTATTTTCAAGAACATATTGCAGCTTAATGCTTCATAATTCTCAAGAACTTCCTCAACAATAGTTTTACAGTCATTTGATCTCTTCAGTTTTGTGTTGTGTTTCCAAAATATTCATAATACATTATCACAGACACTGTTCCAAAATATCAAATCGTTATCTTGTGAAAAAAAGTTTTTTAACTCTTCATCTCGGTGCCGAAAAAAAGTTATTTTTGTTTGTGGTTGCAATAAATTCCATCCTTTTAATCGAAATCCTAAAAGTTCTTCTTGTTATTTAGACAAGTGCAAATCACGAACTAAATCATTAAGATCTCCTTGAGATAGTACTTAGGTGTGGCGTTTCTTCCTGGAGACAGATAGATGAAGAAGCTATTTGAAAATCAGTAACAGTATTTATATTATCTGTTTCTTCTGATTCAGTTGAAAGATCAGAGCGCTGAGGTGGTTTTGGTGTAGGTAGTTCTTGACTGTGAGGAAAGGGTTTTTTAGCAGATGACGCATCAGGATACTTAATTAGTTTTTTAGTTTTAATTGTAATGCCTTTTGTATTAGTCAGATCCAACCCGTAAGAAGTCCTACATACGTAATACAACAGATGTGTAGAACCCACACTTTATCTTGCTGTCCAACAGGAAAACCGAAATAACTTTCATACAATTTTTTTATTAAAAGTGTTAAATTTCTTCGTTGAGATACAAAAGTTATTTCACTACAAATGTAACAGAACTTGTCAGGATCAGTTTTACACTTTCTTGACATTCTTTAAGAATCACTCCACTCAGCAAACACAAAATACAGCCACTTTTCTGAAAAATAAAGCACTGAATTAGAAAATAATAAGGAAAAGGCGATTAATATTAAACTTTACTGATAAGTACCGGAACACGGAAACTAGTCCTAATCAAATCAATATACGTATGATTTTGTAGAGAGGTTAGGTAGATGTTTCGAAAGTACTGCTTACTTTTTTTGTTACAAAATTTTGTTCATCAGTGTAATATGCAGCTGGAACTTCCTTTAAGGAAGGGGTTAGGGTTTCAAGGTAAAAAAAGACTTGTTTTGCAAATTTATTTATTAAATATAAATTGAGTAATTTTATTCGGACGTTAGGTACATTATTGAGCATACTTTTGACAATATAAGGTAATTTTTTTGTCACTTTTTTAGTTCATATATTTTATACGCATTTTTATCAAAACATTTTTTTTAATTCCATATTCACTGCCATTTCAAAACTACTTTTTTGTGTAGAGGAAGCTCTGTTACTAGCTTATGCTTAAACATTTTTGCATCAAAAGTCTTTTTTTTCTTGAAATCTTTACCCTTCCCTTAATAACGCTGTTTTCTTCTTTGATCTACATAGCAAAATGAAGAAATGGTGAGAGACTGTGCTTTTACAGACCGGAGAACTCTCCACAAGATTGTTCCTAACTCAACCAGTCACTTCGCCAGCAATTTAGAAAGTGTTAACCATATAGCAATTAATAATAACGCAAAAACGCTTAATTGCTTTGTCCTTTTCAATGACAGTGAGCTGCCAAAAATAACAAAGTTTATAAAACAGATATTTTTTTGCTTTATATTCATTTATACACGATCTATCCTCACTAGGGAAAGCATGGTAATTTGGCAAGAATTGTGAGGTATGCACTAAAATTCTGAAAAGTGCTCTAAAAAAATAGAACTTTCATAGTAGCACAATAACTCTTTTAGCTTCAGTGAGAGTCGAGTTGAATTACTCTTTCATTTATTCAGTTTTTTATTCTTTTCTCTGCTCCTTTCGTAGCAAATTATAGTACGTGCGCCCATTAAAATAAATCGAACGCGTGGCCGGTAAGCAAATATCTTCATAGCGTCGCTGTTTACAGTTATTTTGGGTGATTCTCTTTGGGGTATTTTTTGCTTCCTTTGTGGTTTTAGTGCCTGCATGTATATTTTTTAAATTAATATACTTTTTTCTTCAGTTTTCTAAACCATGCTTTTATTGTTTTTTCACATTTATTCATTTCTCCAATTATTACCTTAAGCATTCACACAAATTGTCATATTTTTCTACATTTTATGGAAATTTTGAAAATTTATTTTTATGTTCCACCGAAAAAAATATAAAAGGGCTATACAGCAAATATTTTTTGAAGAATTTAGATTTCTTTTCCAAAGAAAACTTTGTGTTTTTTGTTGTGTCTGCCCAATTTTCAAAACTAATCTTAAATTGAAATTTCAGGTGGCAGTATTTTCAAACGGTAAATTTTTAAGGCTTCCGGCTTTGATAATATATCATATTTTTTTCAATTACTTTAGGTGAAACATGAAGGTTAGTTCACTTATGTAGAAATTGAGTAAGGCAATTTTAACGGGCCAAATCACGTTAGTTGTTGGGTAAAAAAATGTATTTAACTTTCAAACGCTTTGAACGCTACTTATTTTGGGTTTTATAAAAATATTAAACTAATTAATAATTTATAATTTCAAAATTTTTTCTTGCACTCGCGTTGACAGCAAATTATATATGTATATAGATTCTGCTTAAAGAAATAATTACAAAGCATGGAGTTCAGCAGCAAAGAGAAGTAATTTAAACTTTTGCTCTTTATTAAAAAAATGACAGATTTTAGATAAAATTACGCGCAGAGTTCTTAAAGGCCTCAATGAGAATATTTGACATTCGTCATCTTAAGGGGGTATTCTAGTCTAGAAGCATGAATTTCAGGTAATTTTTAAAGTGCCGTAAAAAAGGGAATTAATATTTTTAGTATCCATTTTTTTACTAGTTATTTGTTAATTTAGAAGAGTAGAGAAAAAATTAAAAACTAAAAAAAGTTAAAAATTTCAAAAATTTCAAAAATTATGAGCTGACGAAGTGGGAGTCTTTGAAAATTTCCACGTGACCATACCCATGATTTCAACCCTCCTAGTTATCCGAAACCAAAAAGAAAAAAAGATTATTAATCTAGCATGATGTCGCAATGGACGGAACTACGGAAAAGTGGGGGAAAAAATTTCACAAAATGGCGACTGCCTAAAAAAAAAAGTTTTTTTAAAAATGATAAAATTAAAGATTTAGGGATGGGGCTAGTTCCAACCATAGACAAGCCTATAAAGAAGACTCTATAAAAATTTCAAATAAATCGGTCCAGTAGAACCTGAGAAAACGTGGGTATCGTTCCGAAAAAGTCAGTTTTGAGAAAAACGCGTTTAAAGTTTCACGTTCCGGCCGAACCAGTTTGGATGCCGGGTCAAAAAAAATAAAAATAAAAAATAATTTTGAGTTTTGAAAAATTCTCTTATACACATATTCTTGAATAGTTAAACTTTGAAAATCTAAGTGAATTATGCGAAGTCTGCATAAAATTTTGGATCGTTTGGTTATCATCCTCTATGCATACCACCACCTCACCGTATATTTGCCTCCGCGTAACATTTAGCAGCTAATTTCAAACATTTCCGAAATTTAAAATACACCATGTTTCTTTCGACAAAAAAGCACCCATAAATTATTTCCATAAATAAACCGAAAATGCGTCGCAAATTACTTTTCCATTAACACAAAATTCTACAAATTCTGAACGCACCTAAAAAGTTTCTCTTTTCCATGATGAATTTGCATGAGACCAAAGCAAGAAAAGGAAGTCGCGACAAACCCGAAATATATTATACTATAAAAAAATAATCAGCGTGAAACTTATTTGTGCTCGTTTATTTTCCCAACGGTTTTCGCGCTGTTCGATCAATGCCCTATGATAACAAAAAGTTCCCGCAGCAATCATTATTCCTTTTCAAAACTGTGTAGCAGCACACATACACACCGGCGTACATGCACTACTCACTACGTTACTGTATGTGCTATTTCGTCGCGTATTTCAGCTAATTTTCTTTTAAGGCATAATTGATGAGAGCGTTTTGGCATACAGCAGTCAAAAATATTTCTCAGCGTTACTACCTGATTAGTCCTTTGAAAGCGTAGGTCAGTCTGGGTTTAAGTATGAGTTTGGCAAAAGCATGTAACGCAAAGTAATAAAATATTCCAAGCACAATTAGATTTGACAAATTAGTGCTTTTTCAATTGTGTAACCTTTATCGAATTTTGGTAACGAAACAAAACTGTAAAATTTGTCGACTTTTAGTGAAAGCTGGAAGGACTGGCCACCCTATTTACATGTGTATCACACATACATATACTGCGAAAACTCATCACGGGTACCAAATTAGCGCTAATCGGGAATATGTGGTTATAAATTGTCAATATCTTAAAAACATCGATCACAACGTCATTCATTCAAAACGTGGTACTTAAATTTTTTTAATAAAAAATATTGCGCATACTCTACAACGCGTGCGAGGATTTCATCTTTTACGTAAAATATTGGTTCTAATTTCGCTCTAACTATGTTTAATTCGTTGGTTTTAGCCACCACTTACCTCGGCACTAGATCTGTCACCACAAATTATTTAATAGAAAAACACAGTCTGTTCACCCGCAAAATAGCTCAGAGAAAAAAACACAGTATATTTGGGTTTTTTTTTTATTTTTATTTAATTCTCTGCCTCTGCAGTTTGGTAGACGACTTCGATGTGGAAAAAAAGATGTTTAATCGACGAAAAAAAGGGAAGGTCGTCTTCTGGAGCGGTTGGTTTTGATTGTTGGGTAGTGTAGAGTTGTGGTGTTATGTCCGCCTGTGGTGTATATTTACATGTATTAGTGTGTGATGTCTTCATTTGGAATGTCTGCATGTGTAGTATCTTCTGATGTTGATCGCGTTAGTGTGGTATGTTGTCGTGTAGTCGTTCAGTGCCGTGTGTATAGAGGAGAGAGCTAACTCATCTAGCCACACTATATCGACAATTTTGCATTATTTATTACCAAGATCACCGACTAAGCCAATAATTTTTACAACCAGCAACAAATAGCTATAAGTTTGTTTTATCATCATTCATCGCAACATAATCCGTATATCCATGTCGCCGAGATCATGAATAGGACGAATAGTACTCTCAATAGGCTGAAAATTTAAGTTCTCGATGTAAAATGCGCTAAGTCGTCCCAAACGTCAGTCGGAGTAGTTGCGAACGGCGCCGAATTGACTCTCCACGGTCTTCTTGTACACTCTCAGCTAAGGCTACTATATTTCCTTCATTGCGTCTATTCGGTCGAATATTATCCAAAAATGAATGATTGGCCTCAAGATGGGAGATGGCGTTGCGAATAGAACTCTCAGTAGGCCGATTATGTTGACCTTAAATTTGAGCGAAGCATGCGAAACATATTCTTTACAAATCGTGAATTTTCGTATTTATGTTAAGCAATTTGTAAATGTTGAGTAGGCGTAAGTATTTTCATGATAAAATGCCAAACAATACTGAACAAAAATTAATTGACAAAAGTTCCTCTATTTTGATCACCCGTTATATAATATTAATTTTCAACTTATTCATTTCGCATTTGAATTCGGCCTCTGATAAACCACCGTTTTCCGCTACCCATTTCCGTTACCCTATCGCTACTACAAAACCTTTGTGCCGCCAATTCGTGCTTTAAACGTCCGCCGTCCCAACCATTATGATTTAAAATAACTAAAATTATCTTTTTCCTGTTGTTAATTAATCATAAAATCCGTTATTTGTTACTTATAATATATACAGGAGTTCAACGAAAAAACCAAATAAAATACCGTTGCTCTAATAACTAATGCGGATGAGGAAAAGAAAATGATGGCATGGCAGGAATAACAGTAGGAAAATCAGAAATGACCTGTGTATATCTTCTTCTTCTTTACTGGCGTAGATACCGCTTACGCGATTATAGCCGAGTCAACAACAGCGCGCCAGTCGTTTCTTCTCTTCACTACGTGGCGCCAATTGGATATTCCAAGCGAAGGCAGGTCCTTCTCCACTTGGTCCTTCCAATGGAGTGGAGGTCTTCCTCTTCCTCTGCTTCCCCCGGCGGGTACTGCGTCGAATACTTTCAGAGCTGGAGTGTTCCTCCTACCTCCTGACCTAGCCAGCGTAGCCGCTGTCTTTTAATTCGCTGCACTATGTCAATTTCGTCGTATATCTCGTACAGCTCATCGTTCCATCGAATGCGATATTCGCCGTGGCCAACGCGCAAAGGACCATAAATCTTTCGCAGAACCTTTCTCTCGAATACTCGTAACGTCGCCTCATCGGTTGTTGCCATCGTCCAAGCCTCTGCACCATATAGCAGGACGGGAATTATGAGCGACTTATAGAGTTTGGCTTTTGTTCGTCGAGAGAGGACTTGTGTATATATATGTACTTAATATGTATACGTTTATGATTATGTATTTATTTGACTCTTTTATCAATAAGAAGTGTTGTTATGATTTTAATTAGCGATGACATAATTTTTGAACTCTTCACCCACAAAACATTTGCGATACTTGCTTATTGACGTAGAAGGTGCGTTCCAAAGTAAACAGTACTTAAAAAAACACAGAACAAACCTTCTGCTTCAATACAGCGTTTGGCATGGTCCAAAAGCATGTCGAACGAGTGGGTTAGCTCGTTGGCCGGTATGGCCGCCAGTATGCCGGTGCAGGTCTTTCGAATGGCCTCTACGTCTGCATAACGCTTTCTTTTCATGAGCAAATGCATTTTTCCGAAGAGAAAGAAGTCGCACGGTGCCATATCAGGTGAATACGGGTTGTGATTAATGGTTAAAATGTGATTTTTTGTCAAATAATCGTCCTTCGAAAGCTGCATTCTGAGCAATTTTTGGTCGTCAGTCAACTTGTGCGGAACAAACCATGCACATGCCTTTCGTAATCCCAATTATTAGGTCAAAATACGATAAATCGATGTTTTGGAGATGCTTAACTCTATTTCCATGAATTTCAATGATTCTCGCACAGTTTCGATGGAATTTCCGGTGAACATGGAATTTGATAGGCTCACATGTTGATCGTCATTTATAGTATGTCCTCACGACCACTTTGAAAACGTTGAAACCACTCGTGTACTCTGCTACGGGATAGGCAATCATCGCCATAAACTTGTTTCATCAACTAAAACGTTTCGGTATAAATTTTACCAATTTTAAAACAAAATTTAATGTTGGCTCTTTGTTCGAAGCTCGTTTTCGCACCGATGACATAAAAATAGTGACACTTAAAACGCAATAACTTCACTTCCAATCAATTAAATGTCATAAATGTCTCACTGGACAATCAATAAAGATAGAAGATTCTAACGCACCAGTCGCTATGTAGATGGCGCCACCAGGGTGTGCTAGATTCAAAAATTCCTGTTTTCTTTTGAACCCTCCTTGTATTTCGCTTTAGAATTTTTGATCAAATATTACAATTTTTATATTATTACTTATATCCTTAATTTTTATGATTAAAGACTGGGTAAATAAGTGAGATTATATTACTCAGAGTCTGCTTAGACCGGGATTGAAGCCTCTTAACAAAGTCCAAGCTCCCTTCTGCTTTTTAAATATTAGTGTTCAATTACAACACTTCAATTCCATTATCAGAATTCAATATTTATAAATATAGTAGCCCTTAAGCACACTTTATCCTTATTGTACCCACAACAATTATTTTACGCAAATTGCCCAAACTGTTGAATGCGTAACTGCCGCACTCTCTTCGCCAATAGTATGTGCATATTTTATGTGCTAGTAACCCGCCCTCCTTAGTTGTTATATACTTACTATACTTATGGATACACACCTTTTACCAACTTCACTTCTAAGCTTACTTTAACTATTTTCCTTATCGCATCTTCTTTTAAATTTTTCGTTTGCTTTGGAGGTGTGAGAACGTTATGACTTGTCCCATACGACCAATTGGTTCCGATTAGCTTGCCGTCTACGATGGTCGCGATGCGCATTCGCCACTTATTGTCAAATTTTCATTTAACATTATCGGTAAGTGTTACTTTCTTTGGCTATGCATACCAAAAGGTTAATGGTAACACATTGCAACGGCTCATAAAATACATTTGATTTTTTCCTTTCATTAGGGTATTATGATAAAATGGATAAGTTCTCTCTCCGCTGAAAAGGATTTCAAGCTCTTCGACAATTTTTCGAATCTTCGAGTCATAAACTTTATGTTTTAAATAACAGCGGTTCGAGTTTTTGCGAAGTATAACTAAGGTTATCGCAAACTCTGATGACTGTTATCATCGCCTTATTTATATTCATATTCGACAAAAAACGTTAACTCTGTAATATTATTGTGGTTGCAACAATATGAAATATATTTAAAAAAGTTTGATGTCATAATTTCGAGATAACAGTCCTTTTCTTGGATAAAAATGGGGACCCTGATTACATAAAACGGGCTATAGCGGAAAAAGTCCATCGTCATCGCTTCGATATTTGAAATAATAGCATTGTTTTTTTTAGATCTGTGCAGAGAATATAGCTAGCTGTTGAACAATATTTTTTTAGAGTAGTAAATTGAGACGTTTCCAAGGAACGTAATGTTGTCTACGCTGGCAGGGGATTTACAAGGGAAAGAAAATGGATATCTCTAAGATGTCTAATTAGGAATGAAAAAGCCTATAATAATGTATGTTCAAAGAAACAGAAGCAGATTTCCTCAACCAAAAAATACAGCTCAATTGCGCTTTATGAACATAAATACAGATGTACGAATAGTCCAGTCATTAAAGCTTAAATTAGGTAAGAATCTCGGAACTCGAGATACCGAACTGTAAGTCTGTAAATACTTGTATATTGACACCCTAAAAGTTGTCTCAAAACTTACATATGATGAGATGTACGCAACTACTAAATTTCATGGTCACAAAAATCGTTTTTTTGCGCTTTTTTTGTAAATATCTCATTTCCTATGGGTTTTTTTGCTATTTGTATTTATTATCAATATTGTAGAATACAAAATTCTCTACAAATTTTGTTTGAAAAAATTTTTCATACGGTAAACCGTTTTCGAGATAGAGGGCGGAGAGCGCGCGGTCACAGCATCACTTCAGGTCAACCGGTGCCTCCGGTCAAAAACGCGCGTTGATGAACTATCGATAAATCAATGATAATAAATATTTGTCAATTTTTATTAACTATTATATTATATTTTACCATTTTTTCTTAACCTATCCACTTTTTATTCAGTATTAATTTATTTAACAACACTTACCTGCCCATGTAATTGCAGAATTCTTAATGAAAATATAGGAATTATATTTGAATTTAAACCTAATTAATATTAAGAAACGACTGGCGCGCTGTTGTTGACTCGGCTATAATCGCATAAGCGGAGTCTACGCTAGTAAAGAAGAAGAAGAATATTAATAACTTCTAACATGATAAAAAAAGAAAAAAAATTATTAAAAAATTTCATTCAATACATTTATTTTTATTAAAAGTAAAAAAATGGAATAAAGGGTACAAAAACTACAATTTTTAATTTTAATCATCTTCTTCCTTTTCATCGTCGTCGATAAAATATCCAATAGTCTTTCAGATCCATATCTTCTGTGAAGAAATACAGAAAGGCTCAAAAGTAACTGTGATGAAAAAGAACGTTTCCGTATGGCAGTCATAATTGCATGACTTATTGAAGTACATTTTGTTTTTAAATGATCAATTTGTCCTTTCCTGTTTTTGACGATAACTTCTTCTAAGAAATGCAATAAAGTTTTTGGAATTTCTTGAATATCATTATCCAACATTTTACTAGGAGGTGGATAAGATTTAGTTTCAACTATAGATGTTCGGATATCTTCTCTAATAATTGCTGCTGCAGCTTCTACAATTCTTTTCTGCTTCAGGATCTATTTTTTTACTTTCGTAACAAGCTTTTGATAGAATATTAGCTTGTGCATCATGGAAAGAAATGATTGTGAAAGCTCCAACTTTCTTCGTAGTTACGATATCGGTTACTTCTGTTGTAGTCTTGTAATGATAGTTTTATCATCTGGCATATACCCTGTCAAGACATCTTTAAGCTCTTTTAGTGTGAATTGAGAATCATTTTTATTTTCGATGTAATTGAAAGTCTCTAATATAGCTTCTGTAACTTGATTATTTTGACGAGGTTTCTCAAGAGGCGATGATGATAATGATTTATTTGAAAAGTTTGTAAAGCAAGCAGCATGGTACTTCGCTTCAGCAGCAATCAAATCATATTGTAAAATTATACGACTTTTCACCAATTCTCCGAAATCATCCCCACGTTCTTCTGATTTTTTGATAGCAGAATCTTTGAACTCAAGAGTACTCACATTTTGCATCTTCCGCCTGTATTTTTCTCTTTGCCTCATCAGCACCTTCGCCACAAAATAAACATTGATTCTTAAAATCAAACACTTCAACTCGTTTTTTACGGAGTACAAATGGAGAAGTTATATCTTCTTCTTGTTTCCGTTTAGCTGCTTGGGTACAGTTTTTACTAATGTAAACACTTCGGCACTTTTCATGCATTTAACAGAGGTTACTGATTTTAAATAATCAATTTTTCCATCGTTTTGTTCGACACTTGCAGCAGAGAACGTATAATATAGAGTTCAATTGCGGACCAGCGTGTGAACTGTCAAAAGCAAACAAAATCCTATTAGTGGATTTCACCACTTTTGGCTGAGAAGGGGAAATGTTAACAGTGCTGAGCGAACAGAGCTGAGCATTCAATGAAAATTGTGTTCAGAAATATACATTTCTATTACAGACGTATGTTGGGCTTTTGGCTTATATTTTTATACGTTTACATGCAATCATATCAATTGATATGATTATCATTTTGCGAATTTTTGTGAATTCATGCAAAATTGATAACATTGTAATGAAATTATGCTATTTCCAAGGCAATATTTGTAGTTAACGTGCAAATAAAAGCTACTTTTTAAATATTTCTTAACTTTAATAATATTGTATAATTTCGAATGCATGATATATGCTATATAAGTACATATATGAAATATTATCGTAATATCATAAAAAACATTATATATTACAATATTAATATATGTAAATCACACCTCTTATCAGTTAAAACTTTCATGCGCATCTATCCTGCAGATATGTATGCAAGTACAAATCAATTTCATTTCAAATCAAGATATCATTTATCAGTAATATAAAAAGCGCGCGCTTCTCTATATTTACGTACACACATATGTTTATATGTGCGTATGACATTCTCACACAAATAATATATGCGTACGCTGTAAATCAAAAAACAAAAGGATTCTTCTGGAAAAACAACAATAGTCTCAAAAATCATCATACATACTTACAATATGAGTACACATGTAAATATGTGCGTATGACATTCCCACACAAACAATGCATACACAACATACATACTTACACGCGTTCACATGTGGATATATGTCACCCCCAAAAATTACAAATATTGTTCTATAACAACAACAATCGTTTGAAAAAGCATCAGAAACCAATATGGCAGCCAAAATGCCGACGTCAAAATTTATAGTAAATTACACAACAACAAAATTTTCATTCATGAACTCAAACGTACTTTCAAAAAGCATATTCGATTCATTCATAAAAGCAGACGCCATTACATCTCCCCGAGCATGCCTTGCCTACAAGCGCCTTTTCGCGACGATTTCAAAAGCTAAAAATCATAAATTGAATATATTTCTGAAGTGTATGAGAAGGGAAAAGTGTCAACCCCGCAAATATATATCTAGAATAAAATTGCTAACATAGTTTATTTGTCGATTTCCAAGTCAAGAAATATTTCAAAGAAAATATTCAATATTCCACTGATTCATGTGTACAGACCATCCCGGTTAAGTAGTACTCCGCTTAAATGAAAATCAAATCCCTCCCTCATCACTCTTAACAGCCCATATTATATCTTGCTGCATCTGACGGTTTGTTTTTTTGAAATACGTAGAAATTATTGTTTTAAGTACCACTCGTTTAAGTATCCTCACTCACTTATGTACCGTATTATATTTTGATTTTTAACTAACTACAAATATCTGTATCTTTGAATGTGGCACAAAACCAGGATTGACTGTATTTGTCAACGAATGTAGAAAATATTTCGTTATTCTGCAATATTTTTACGCAGCTGCGTCGATATGTATGCAAGCTCACGCATAAACATATGTACGAGGTGTGTTCAAAAAGTATCATGAATATCTATTTTGTCCCCTTCAAAGTAATCCCCATGAGATATTATACACTTGTGCCAACGGTTTTTCCAATCTTCGAAGCACTTCAAAAAATCATTTTTTTTTTATCTTCTTCAGCTCCTCCTTCGATGCCGTCTTTATCTCATCAAGAGAGACGTAACGTCGTCCTTTTATGGGCCTCTTCAGTTTAGGGAACAAGAAAAAGTCACAGGGGGCCAGATCTGGGGAATACGGTGGCTGCGGCATCATTAGTGTGTTGTTTTTGGCCAAAAAGTCGCGCACAAGCAACGATGTGTGTGAGCAGGGGCGTTATCGTGGTGCAAAAGCCAATTTTTGTTCTTCCACAAATATTGGCCGTTCTTCCCTGTGGCAAGAACTCATGATGCACCCCGCCCCTGCAATCGAAGAAAACTGTCAGTTACGATTCGCGATACTTTTTGAACACACCTCGTACATATTTACGCTGGTTTGTAGGCGGAGCTGTACAGCGGCAAGGGAAGCGGTGACAATCGGCGGCCATTCGTTTATTTTTTTTTATTTGTCGGGTCAGTCCTTCGACACATTGACTTTTTCACAAAACGTAAAGTTCGGCCATTGGTTGTCCGTGACAACGGAGTTTTGTATGAAACAATGGGTGTGTATATTTACAAACAAAGTTTTGTGTAGAGAAAATTACAAACATGTATGATTCTTTCAAATTTGTTTACATGAACACGAAACTACATACTTATGTACATATGTGAATATGTGAGCATTATGCGAAAGGTTTTTAAAATCTTTTTACAAGTACACATAATTGTATGCATATGATATGGTCTTTTAAGATGTTATCAAAACTTCTAATGCCCAAAGCAAATAAATACATACATACTTATGTACATATGTATGTATATAAAAATATAACTTATCAAACCTAAGTATATTAATTAAATATTTAAGTAATAATAAAAATATGACTTTATTATACATTTCAACAGATTTAGTGCAATTCATCATTATATGGGTCAAATTGCACATACATATTTATGTGCTTTGATATCAAATATACGGACAATATCTATAAATGATATCCATAGCCGTTTGCGCATTGTAAATATGCGAATCTGTAAGCGTACATTGAATTTAGCATCACTTTTCTCATTTAACACTGAAAATGCTCAATTCCGCTATTTTCGACGCTTCTGTTAAATATTGGTGAAATCCGCTTATAGAAAATAGTACCCCTGATTTTGTGGTGAAATCCACTAATAGAAACGAGTACCCCTCCAAAAAATGAAATGTAGTAGAACAGTGCTGCCCGTGAACCTTCTCTATATTATACGTTCTCTGGGTAATAACATTTCATGTAGTACTCATAAATTTGAGTTCGGTGACATGAAATTTGATCCACAATGTTTAAATTTGTTTACATTGCAAGTATCGTTGTTTAATTTTTATGAAGCAACAACACTTGTATTTTCGTTATACATATTTATATGAGTGTCAAGTTAAATCAAGCCGACAAATAAATAAATGTTTTATACAGTAATGTTGTTGGGTTGATTTAAGTATTTTTGCTTATAAAGTAAAAGTAATAACATTTCATGTAGTACTCATAAATTTGAGTTCGGTGGCATGAAATTTGAGCCACAATGTTTAAATTTGTTTACATTGCAAGTATCGTTGTTTAATTTTTATGAAGCAACAACACTTGTATTTTCGTTATACATATTTATATGAGTGTCAAGTTAAATCAAGCCGACAAATAAATAAATGTTTTATACAGTAATGTTGTTGGGTTTATTTAAGTATTTTCTTATTATTTCATGGAGTTTTCATTACATATTGTTGTTTGTGGAACTATATATGTAACTCCTCCACCCCTAGACGAAGGATTCTCCTGAATTCTTTCTTTATTTCTTTTACAATGATTGCACATTAGTATTATTACAAAGAATATTACTATTAATATTACCACTGTTGGTGTACTGTATGTTACAATTTTATTTTTGTATTTTATTTCTTCTATTTCTTTTAGATTATGTATCGACGTTAATTTTAATTCTTCTAAAGTTAGAGTGGTATTAAAAGTATTATTGTTAGATTGTGATAATATAATTTTGTCAATAAACATTTTGTAATTATTTGAAAATTTTTGGTTTGCTAATTCTATTGAACAGTTGTTGTATTTTATTACATAATTTCCATTTAATTGTAATGCTTCTGAGCCACAATTATTTTGAATTAAATAATTTTTTTTTTTGTAATGCTTCTGAGCCACAATTATTTTGAATTAAATAATTTTTTGCATTTTTTACAATTATGATTTCGTCATTAATATTAATTATTTCTGAGTTAACGTTTGTAATTAATTCACATGTCTTATCTATTGTACAATGTTTTGATATGGTACATTCATTTATGTATTTACTCTTCTTATACTCATAAATCTTATCATTATATTTGAATACATTTGAAATTTCAGCATTTATTTCTTTATTTAAATAAGGGATAGGTATTATAGTTATTACTTGTATATTAAAAAATATTTTTGGTACTTTGATTACAAATATTAATTTTCTTTCTTTTTCAAATATTGCCGTTCCTAAGTATTTAATTTTTTCAATGTTTATATTATAATAATCTATTTCATTTTTTGTAAGGATATTGGCATCATTTATGCCATTTTGTGCTGTAGTTATATATATTTGAATATGCTCAATATGATTTTTAATTGAATTTAACATAAGTAATTTTTCTAAAAAGGTATTTTGTAGCAAAACATCTTTTATAGTTTTATGCAATCCTCCTATCTGATAAATAACATTCTTCTGATTCTGGTTTATTGTTTCTTTAAAAAGCTGTATTGTTGAGTTAAAGTGACTGTTAATTTTTATTTGTTGATTTAATTCTGTTATAGAATTATGTAAGTTAGAATCGACTGCGTTAAGATGGTTGGTTATATCTTCTTGGTCAGTATTATCTATTGTACCAAAAAGATATTTACATGCATTGCCTACTATGTTTATTAGTCCCCTTTTTTGTCTACTTGTAGGTGTTATTTTTTTTTTTAATTTACTTATAAGTTTATCTACTTGATTTATCATATAATTTCTTTGACTTTCACTAAAAATATCTACATATGTTATTTTTCATTGATGCGAGTAGATTCTTTGTTTCTTGAATGTCTACTTTATGTAAAATTAAATCAGATTCTATCGGTATGCTTTGATTATTATTATAAATTTCTATGTATCCGTTAGTTTGTGTTATTTTTTTAGTGATTAAATTACCTTTTACTTCTACTAAAGATGATGAGATTAATAATAATATCCACATTATTACCTGCAAATTTAAATTAATGAATTATTTTAATACGGATGTTCAATGATTAATTTCCAAATTTGGTAGGTCTTTTTATGTTAGTGGTGTGGATTCCTTGTAAGGGTTTTTTCTTAAACTTTGGTTCCTCTTTATGTCTTACATTTTTATAGTGTTTTATAAATCCTTCTTGTCTAGTTTCCGTATATTCTTCCCTATTCATATTTGCTTTATTTATTTTTGATTGTTTTATTTTACAGAGCCCATCATAAATTATTGCGTGGTCTATTATTTTATTTTGTGCTTCTATTGGGGTGCATTTAATTGTGCTGTGATAAGTATCATTGTAGTATGTGATAGCCTTAAAAATTTGTTGGGTAATTGGTAAATAATGCTCAAGATTTAGAGTCCGAATTTTTTCTGTGATTGTATTATTTAATCTTTCCACATCACTATTTCCAGTGTGACTATTCGGTTTAGTCATGTGGTATTGCATTCCCTCTCTTTTTAAAAAATCTTCAATTTTTTGGGCTCTAAATTCATTGTCGAACACCATTTTCTTTACCTTTCCTTTTATGGATAAAAATTGTTGCAATTGACTTACAATGGTTCTGCTATTACCGTCCGTAAGTGGTAGAGATGTAGCATGTTTTGAAAATTTATCTATGAAGACGATAAATGAATGTTTGCTATTTACGTAGGTATCAACATGAATTATTTCATTAGTAGTTTTGGGTGTTTCTGTAACAAAAAATTTGTTTTTTATAGGATTTCGATCATATTTGCCGCCTGAACATGTATCGCAATTATTTATTACCCGATGTATTTGTTCTTTAATATGAGGATTATATAATTTATTCTTTAATTTTTCGTAAGTAGCTATAATTCCACAGTGACCACTTTCATTTTTATGAAATAATGCAATTTGTTTTCTTAATTCTTCTTCGTTGTCAACGTCTTTTGCTAAATAAGAACATTTGACAAATTTCACATTAAGATTAGATGCAAATTCTTCTTCAATAATTTTATGTACTTCATAATATTCATGATCGCTAAGATGCGAATATATACCTACTTTTCCTCTACATATTTCCCTTCTAATAATGTCTCTTATTCCATTTTCTTCAATATCTCTTTCATCAATATAAATTCGTTTGTAATTGAATATAGATTCGACGGCGTTTTGTTTCTCTTTTATTATTATTATTTGTATTTTAAACCTGTTAACAATTGTATCTAATATTGGAATTTCAAATCCTGTATCTTCTTCTTGTGAATGGACAGTTTCTGCTTCTACTGACATGCTGCTACCTTCATCCCCTTGGAAAATGTCTATGTGGGAAATAATTTCGTCATTTCTAATTCTGCTCAAAAAGTCTGCTATACGTTTCGGTATAAATTTTACCAATTTTAAAACAAAATTTAATGTTGGCTCTTTGTTCGAAGCTCGTTTTCGCACCGATGACATAAAAATAGTGACACTTAAAACGCAATAACTTCACTTCCAATCAATTAAATGTCATAAATGTCTCACTGGACAATCAATAAAGATAGAAGATTCTAACGCACCAGTCGCTATGTAGATGGCGCCACCAGGGTGTGCTAGATTCAAAAATTCCTGTTTTCTTTTGAACCCTCCTTGTATTTCGCTTTAGAATTTTTGATCAAATATTACAATTTTTATATTATTACTTATATCCTTAATTTTTATGATTAAAGACTGGGTAAATAAGTGAGATTATATTACTCAGAGTCTGCTTAGACCGGGATTGAAGCCTCTTAACAAAGTCCAAGCTCCCTTCTGCTTTTTAAATATTAGTGTTCAATTACAACACTTCAATTCCATTATCAGAATTCAATATTTATAAATATAGTAGCCCTTAAGCACACTTTATCCTTATTGTACCCACAACAATTATTTTACGCAAATTGCCCAAACTGTTGAATGCGTAACTGCCGCACTCTCTTCGCCAATAGTATGTGCATATTTTATGTGCTAGTAACCCGCCCTCCTTAGTTGTTATATACTTACTATACTTATGGATACACACCTTTTACCAACTTCACTTCTAAGCTTACTTTAACTATTTTCCTTATCGCATCTTCTTTTAAATTTTTCGTTTGCTTTGGAGGTGTGAGAACGTTATGACTTGTCCCATACGACCAATTGGTTCCGATTAGCTTGCCGTCTACGATGGTCGCGATGCGCATTCGCCACTTATTGTCAAATTTTCATTTAACATTATCGGTAAGTGTTACTTTCTTTGGCTATGCATACCAAAAGGTTAATGGTAACACATTGCAACGGCTCATAAAATACATTTGATTTTTTCCTTTCATTAGGGTATTATGATAAAATGGATAAGTTCTCTCTCCGCTGAAAAGGATTTCAAGCTCTTCGACAATTTTTCGAATCTTCGAGTCATAAACTTTATGTTTTAAATAACAGCGGTTCGAGTTTTTGCGAAGTATAACTAAGGTTATCGCAAACTCTGATGACTGTTATCATCGCCTTATTTATATTCATATTCGACAAAAAACGTTAACTCTGTAATATTATTGTGGTTGCAACAATATGAAATATATTTAAAAAAGTTTGATGTCATAATTTCGAGATAACAGTCCTTTTCTTGGATAAAAATGGGGACCCTGATTACATAAAACGGGCTATAGCGGAAAAAGTCCATCGTCATCGCTTCGATATTTGAAATAATAGCATTGTTTTTTTTAGATCTGTGCAGAGAATATAGCTAGCTGTTGAACAATATTTTTTTAGAGTAGTAAATTGAGACGTTTCCAAGGAACGTAATGTTGTCTACGCTGGCAGGGGATTTACAAGGGAAAGAAAATGGATATCTCTAAGATGTCTAATTAGGAATGAAAAAGCCTATAATAATGTATGTTCAAAGAAACAGAAGCAGATTTCCTCAACCAAAAAATACAGCTCAATTGCGCTTTATGAACATAAATACAGATGTACGAATAGTCCAGTCATTAAAGCTTAAATTAGGTAAGAATCTCGGAACTCGAGATACCGAACTGTAAGTCTGTAAATACTTGTATATTGACACCCTAAAAGTTGTCTCAAAACTTACATATGATGAGATGTACGCAACTACTAAATTTCATGGTCACAAAAATCGTTTTTTTGCGCTTTTTTTGTAAATATCTCATTTCCTATGGGTTTTTTTGCTATTTGTATTTATTATCAATATTGTAGAATACAAAATTCTCTACAAATTTTGTTTGAAAAAATTTTTCATACGGTAAACCGTTTTCGAGATAGAGGGCGGAGAGCGCGCGGTCACAGCATCACTTCAGGTCAACCGGTGCCTCCGGTCAAAAACGCGCGTTGATGAACTATCGATAAATCAATGATAATAAATATTTGTCAATTTTTATTAACTATTATATTATATTTTACCATTTTTTCTTAACCTATCCACTTTTTATTCAGTATTAATTTATTTAACAACACTTACCTGCCCATGTAATTGCAGAATTCTTAATGAAAATATAGGAATTATATTTGAATTTAAACCTAATTAATATTAAGAAACGACTGGCGCGCTGTTGTTGACTCGGCTATAATCGCATAAGCGGAGTCTACGCTAGTAAAGAAGAAGAAGAATATTAATAACTTCTAACATGATAAAAAAAGAAAAAAAATTATTAAAAAATTTCATTCAATACATTTATTTTTATTAAAAGTAAAAAAATGGAATAAAGGGTACAAAAACTACAATTTTTAATTTTAATCATCTTCTTCCTTTTCATCGTCGTCGATAAAATATCCAATAGTCTTTCAGATCCATATCTTCTGTGAAGAAATACAGAAAGGCTCAAAAGTAACTGTGATGAAAAAGAACGTTTCCGTATGGCAGTCATAATTGCATGACTTATTGAAGTACATTTTGTTTTTAAATGATCAATTTGTCCTTTCCTGTTTTTGACGATAACTTCTTCTAAGAAATGCAATAAAGTTTTTGGAATTTCTTGAATATCATTATCCAACATTTTACTAGGAGGTGGATAAGATTTAGTTTCAACTATAGATGTTCGGATATCTTCTCTAATAATTGCTGCTGCAGCTTCTACAATTCTTTTCTGCTTCAGGATCTATTTTTTTACTTTCGTAACAAGCTTTTGATAGAATATTAGCTTGTGCATCATGGAAAGAAATGATTGTGAAAGCTCCAACTTTCTTCGTAGTTACGATATCGGTTACTTCTGTTGTAGTCTTGTAATGATAGTTTTATCATCTGGCATATACCCTGTCAAGACATCTTTAAGCTCTTTTAGTGTGAATTGAGAATCATTTTTATTTTCGATGTAATTGAAAGTCTCTAATATAGCTTCTGTAACTTGATTATTTTGACGAGGTTTCTCAAGAGGCGATGATGATAATGATTTATTTGAAAAGTTTGTAAAGCAAGCAGCATGGTACTTCGCTTCAGCAGCAATCAAATCATATTGTAAAATTATACGACTTTTCACCAATTCTCCGAAATCATCCCCACGTTCTTCTGATTTTTTGATAGCAGAATCTTTGAACTCAAGAGTACTCACATTTTGCATCTTCCGCCTGTATTTTTCTCTTTGCCTCATCAGCACCTTCGCCACAAAATAAACATTGATTCTTAAAATCAAACACTTCAACTCGTTTTTTACGGAGTACAAATGGAGAAGTTATATCTTCTTCTTGTTTCCGTTTAGCTGCTTGGGTACAGTTTTTACTAATGTAAACACTTCGGCACTTTTCATGCATTTAACAGAGGTTACTGATTTTAAATAATCAATTTTTCCATCGTTTTGTTCGACACTTGCAGCAGAGAACGTATAATATAGAGTTCAATTGCGGACCAGCGTGTGAACTGTCAAAAGCAAACAAAATCCTATTAGTGGATTTCACCACTTTTGGCTGAGAAGGGGAAATGTTAACAGTGCTGAGCGAACAGAGCTGAGCATTCAATGAAAATTGTGTTCAGAAATATACATTTCTATTACAGACGTATGTTGGGCTTTTGGCTTATATTTTTATACGTTTACATGCAATCATATCAATTGATATGATTATCATTTTGCGAATTTTTGTGAATTCATGCAAAATTGATAACATTGTAATGAAATTATGCTATTTCCAAGGCAATATTTGTAGTTAACGTGCAAATAAAAGCTACTTTTTAAATATTTCTTAACTTTAATAATATTGTATAATTTCGAATGCATGATATATGCTATATAAGTACATATATGAAATATTATCGTAATATCATAAAAAACATTATATATTACAATATTAATATATGTAAATCACACCTCTTATCAGTTAAAACTTTCATGCGCATCTATCCTGCAGATATGTATGCAAGTACAAATCAATTTCATTTCAAATCAAGATATCATTTATCAGTAATATAAAAAGCGCGCGCTTCTCTATATTTACGTACACACATATGTTTATATGTGCGTATGACATTCTCACACAAATAATATATGCGTACGCTGTAAATCAAAAAACAAAAGGATTCTTCTGGAAAAACAACAATAGTCTCAAAAATCATCATACATACTTACAATATGAGTACACATGTAAATATGTGCGTATGACATTCCCACACAAACAATGCATACACAACATACATACTTACACGCGTTCACATGTGGATATATGTCACCCCCAAAAATTACAAATATTGTTCTATAACAACAACAATCGTTTGAAAAAGCATCAGAAACCAATATGGCAGCCAAAATGCCGACGTCAAAATTTATAGTAAATTACACAACAACAAAATTTTCATTCATGAACTCAAACGTACTTTCAAAAAGCATATTCGATTCATTCATAAAAGCAGACGCCATTACATCTCCCCGAGCATGCCTTGCCTACAAGCGCCTTTTCGCGACGATTTCAAAAGCTAAAAATCATAAATTGAATATATTTCTGAAGTGTATGAGAAGGGAAAAGTGTCAACCCCGCAAATATATATCTAGAATAAAATTGCTAACATAGTTTATTTGTCGATTTCCAAGTCAAGAAATATTTCAAAGAAAATATTCAATATTCCACTGATTCATGTGTACAGACCATCCCGGTTAAGTAGTACTCCGCTTAAATGAAAATCAAATCCCTCCCTCATCACTCTTAACAGCCCATATTATATCTTGCTGCATCTGACGGTTTGTTTTTTTGAAATACGTAGAAATTATTGTTTTAAGTACCACTCGTTTAAGTATCCTCACTCACTTATGTACCGTATTATATTTTGATTTTTAACTAACTACAAATATCTGTATCTTTGAATGTGGCACAAAACCAGGATTGACTGTATTTGTCAACGAATGTAGAAAATATTTCGTTATTCTGCAATATTTTTACGCAGCTGCGTCGATATGTATGCAAGCTCACGCATAAACATATGTACGAGGTGTGTTCAAAAAGTATCATGAATATCTATTTTGTCCCCTTCAAAGTAATCCCCATGAGATATTATACACTTGTGCCAACGGTTTTTCCAATCTTCGAAGCACTTCAAAAAATCATTTTTTTTTTATCTTCTTCAGCTCCTCCTTCGATGCCGTCTTTATCTCATCAAGAGAGACGTAACGTCGTCCTTTTATGGGCCTCTTCAGTTTAGGGAACAAGAAAAAGTCACAGGGGGCCAGATCTGGGGAATACGGTGGCTGCGGCATCATTAGTGTGTTGTTTTTGGCCAAAAAGTCGCGCACAAGCAACGATGTGTGTGAGCAGGGGCGTTATCGTGGTGCAAAAGCCAATTTTTGTTCTTCCACAAATATTGGCCGTTCTTCCCTGTGGCAAGAACTCATGATGCACCCCGCCCCTGCAATCGAAGAAAACTGTCAGTTACGATTCGCGATACTTTTTGAACACACCTCGTACATATTTACGCTGGTTTGTAGGCGGAGCTGTACAGCGGCAAGGGAAGCGGTGACAATCGGCGGCCATTCGTTTATTTTTTTTTTTATTTGTCGGGTCAGTCCTTCGACACATTGACTTTTTCACAAAACGTAAAGTTCGGCCATTGGTTGTCCGTGACAACGGAGTTTTTGTATGAAACAATGGGTGTGTATATTTACAAACAAAGTTTTGTGTAGAGAAAATTACAAACATGTATGATTCTTTCAAATTTGTTTACATGAACACGAAACTACATACTTATGTACATATGTGAATATGTGAGCATTATGCGAAAGGTTTTTTAAAATCTTTTTACAAGTACACATAATTGTATGCATATGATATGGTCTTTTAAGATGTTATCAAAACTTCTAATGCCCAAAGCAAATAAATACATACATACTTATGTACATATGTATGTATATAAAAATATAACTTATCAAACCTAAGTATATTAATTAAATATTTAAGTAATAATAAAAATATGACTTTATTATACATTTCAACAGATTTAGTGCAATTCATCATTATATGGGTCAAATTGCACATACATATTTATGTGCTTTGATATCAAATATACGGACAATATCTATAAATGATATCCATAGCCGTTTGCGCATTGTAAATATGCGAATCTGTAAGCGTACATTGAATTTAGCATCACTTTTCTCATTTAACACTGAAAATGCTCAATTCCGCTATTTTCGACGCTTCTGTTAAATATTGGTGAAATCCGCTTATAGAAAATAGTACCCCTGATTTTGTGGTGAAATCCACTAATAGAAACGAGTACCCCTCCAAAAAATGAAATGTAGTAGAACAGTGCTGCCCGTGAACCTTCTCTATATTATACGTTCTCTGGGTAATAACATTTCATGTAGTACTCATAAATTTGAGTTCGGTGACATGAAATTTGATCCACAATGTTTAAATTTGTTTACATTGCAAGTATCGTTGTTTAATTTTTATGAAGCAACAACACTTGTATTTTCGTTATACATATTTATATGAGTGTCAAGTTAAATCAAGCCGACAAATAAATAAATGTTTTATACAGTAATGTTGTTGGGTTGATTTAAGTATTTTTGCTTATAAAAGTAAAAGTAATAACATTTCATGTAGTACTCATAAATTTGAGTTCGGTGGCATGAAATTTGAGCCACAATGTTTAAATTTGTTTACATTGCAAGTATCGTTGTTTAATTTTTATGAAGCAACAACACTTGTATTTTCGTTATACATATTTATATGAGTGTCAAGTTAAATCAAGCCGACAAATAAATAAATGTTTTATACAGTAATGTTGTTGGGTTGATTTAAGTATTTTCTTATTATTTCATGGAGTTTTCATTACATATTGTTGTTTGTGGAACTATATATGTAACTCCTCCACCCCTAGACGAAGGATTCTCCTGAATTCTTTCTTTATTTCTTTTACAATGATTGCACATTAGTATTATTACAAAGAATATTACTATTAATATTACCACTGTTGGTGTACTGTATGTTACAATTTTATTTTTGTATTTTATTTCTTCTATTTCTTTTAGATTATGTATCGACGTTAATTTTAATTCTTCTAAAGTTAGAGTGGTATTAAAAGTATTATTGTTAGATTGTGATAATATAATTTTGTCAATAAACATTTTGTAATTATTTGAAAATTTTTGGTTTGCTAATTCTATTGAACAGTTGTTGTATTTTATTACATAATTTCCATTTAATTGTAATGCTTCTGAGCCACAATTATTTTGAATTAAATAATTTTTTTTTTGTAATGCTTCTGAGCCACAATTATTTTGAATTAAATAATTTTTTGCATTTTTTACAATTATGATTTCGTCATTAATATTAATTATTTCTGAGTTAACGTTTGTAATTAATTCACATGTCTTATCTATTGTACAATGTTTTGATATGGTACATTCATTTATGTATTTACTCTTCTTATACTCATAAATCTTATCATTATATTTGAATACATTTGAAATTTCAGCATTTATTTCTTTATATAAATAAGGGATAGGTATTATAGTTATTACTTGTATATTAAAAAATATTTTTGGTACTTTGATTACAAATATTAATTTTCTTTCTTTTTCAAATATTGCCGTTCCTAAGTATTTAATTTTTTCAATGTTTATATTATAATAATCTATTTCATTTTTTGTAAGGATATTGGCATCATTTATGCCATTTTGTGCTGTAGTTATATATATTTGAATATGCTCAATATGATTTTTAATTGAATTTAACATAAGTAATTTTTCTAAAAAGGTATTTTGTAGCAAAACATCTTTTATAGTTTTATGCAATCCTCCTATCTGATAAATAACATTCTTCTGATTCTGGTTTATTGTTTCTTTAAAAAGCTGTATTGTTGAGTTAAAGTGACTGTTAATTTTTATTTGTTGATTTAATTCTGTTATAGAATTATGTAAGTTAGAATCGACTGCGTTAAGATGGTTGGTTATATCTTCTTGGTCAGTATTATCTATTGTACCAAAAAGATATTTACATGCATTGCCTACTATGTTTATTAGTCCCCTTTTTTGTCTACTTGTAGGTGTTATTTTTTTTTTAATTTACTTATAAGTTTATCTACTTGATTTATCATATAATTTCTTTGACTTTCACTAAAAATATCTACATATGTTATTTTTCATTGATGCGAGTAGATTCTTTGTTTCTTGAATGTCTACTTTATGTAAAATTAAATCAGATTCTATCGGTATGCTTTGATTATTATTATAAATTTCTATGTATCCGTTAGTTTGTGTTATTTTTTTAGTGATTAAATTACCTTTTACTTCTACTAAAGATGATGAGATTAATAATAATATCCACATTATTACCTGCAAATTTAAATTAATGAATTATTTTAATAGGGATGTTCAATGATTAATTTCCAAATTTGGTAGGTCTTTTTATGTTAGTGGTGTGGATTCCTTGTAAGGGTTTTTTCTTAAACTTTGGTTCCTCTTTATGTCTTACATTTTTATAGTGTTTTATAAATCCTTCTTGTCTAGTTTCCGTATATTCTTCCCTATTCATATTTGCTTTATTTATTTTTGATTGTTTTATTTTACAGAGCCCATCATAAATTATTGCGTGGTCTATTATTTTATTTTGTGCTTCTATTGGGGTGCATTTAATTGTGCTGTGATAAGTATCATTGTAGTATGTGATAGCCTTAAAAATTTGTTGGGTAATTGGTAAATAATGCTCAAGATTTAGAGTCCGAATTTTTTCTGTGATTGTATTATTTAATCTTTCCACATCACTATTTCCAGTGTGACTATTCGGTTTAGTCATGTGGTATTGCATTCCTCTCTTTTTAAAAAATCTTCAATTTTTTGGGCTCTAAATTCATTGTCGAACACCATTTTCTTTACCTTTCCTTTTATGGATAAAAATTGTTGCAATTGACTTACAATGGTTCTGCTATTACCGTCCGTAAGTGGTAGACATGTAGCATGTTTTGAAAATTTATCTATGAAGACGATAAATGAATGTTTGCTATTTACGTAGGTATCAACATGAATTATTTCATTAGTAGTTTTGGGTGTTTCTGTAACAAAAAATTTGTTTTTTATAGGATTTCGATCATATTTGCCGCCTGAACATGTATCGCAATTATTTATTACCCGATGTATTTGTTCTTTAATATGAGGATTATATAATTTATTCTTTAATTTTTCGTAAGTAGCTATAATTCCACAGTGACCACTTTCATTTTTATGAAATAATGCAATTTGTTTTCTTAATTCTTCTTCGTTGTCAACGTCTTTTGCTAAATAAGAACATTTGACAAATTTCACATTAAGATTAGATGCAAATTCTTCTTCAATAATTTTATGTACTTCATAATATTAATGATCGCTAAGATGCGAATATATACCTACTTTTCCTCTACATATTTCCCTTCTAATAATGTCTCTTATTCCATTTTCTTCAATATCTCTTTCATCAATATAAATTCGTTTGTAATTGAATATAGATTCGACGGCGTTTTGTTTCTCTTTTATTATTATTATTTGTATTTTAAACCTGTTAACAATTGTATCTAATATTGGAATTTCAAATCCTGTATCTTCTTCTTGTGAATGGACAGTTTCTGCTTCTACTGACATGCTGCTACCTTCATCCCCTTGGAAAATGTCTATGTGGGAAATAATTTCGTCATTTCTAATTCTGCTCAAAAAGTCTGCTATATAATTGTTTTTTCCCTTTGATGTATTCTATGGAAAAATTATATTCGCCCAAACTCACTAACCATCTTTGAAGTCTTGGACTTATATCCTTTCCGGAGTATTTTGTCATTAACCATTTCAATGGTTGATGGTCGCATTCCAAATCAAATTGTCTACCAAAGACATAAGGCCTAAAATATTTCACGGCCCATACTATTGCTAAAAGTTCTTTTTCGATAGTAGCGTAATTTGTTTCATGATTATTTAATGTTCTTGATGCATATGCAATGGGGTGACCATCTTGAGACAGAACTGCTCCTATTGCAAAATTACTAGCATCAGTTGTAATCCTAAATTGTTTATTAAAATTAGGATATCGTAATATAGGTGAATTTGTAACTATATCCTTTAGTTTTTCAAACGCTGAAATAAATTGTGGGTTGTATATATTTATTGTTTGTCCTTTTTTCAGATATTGCGTCATAGGATGTGCAATTTTTGCATAACCCTTAATAAATTTCCTATAAAACCCTGTCATACCTAAGAATGATTTTATTCTTTTTGTAGTATTAGGTATCTTTAGGTTTTGTATGATTTTAACTTTGGCAGGATTTGGCTTAATTCCTTCTAATGTTAAAATATGGCCCAAAAATTGAGTTTCTTTCTTGAGAAATTCACATTTGTCCACTTGTATTTTTAACTTTGCTAGCCTTAAGGCTTCGAATATTTGCTTTAAATTAGTTAAATGCTCTTCTAAAGAGGTGCCAAATACTAAAATATCATCCATATATACGACGCATATTTTATTAATATGTTCTTTAAGGACTCTATTCATCAACCTTTGAAAAGTTGAGGGAGCATTTTTTAATCCAAATGGCATTCGAATAAATTCGTAGTGACCAAATGGTGTTGAGAAGGCGATTTTTCTTCTGTCTTCCTCTCTAACTGAGATTTGGTGAAAACCTTTGGCTAAATCCAGGGTGGTAAAGTACTGTGATCTACCTAGTTTGTCTAAGATTGAATTTAGGTTTGGAATTGGAAATTTGTCATCCACGGTAAATTCGTTTAATTTTCTGTAGTCGATGACAATTCTATATTTATTTTTCCCTGAATTGTCTGCTTTTTTCTCTACAATCCATAAGGGACTACTGTAAGGTGAATTGCTTTCTTTAATTATTTTCTGTTGTAGCATTTCTTCAATTTGGCATTTTATCTCTTCTTCATGGATTTGAGGATATCTATAAATTTTGGAGTATAAAGGCTTACAATTTGTTGTTATAATTTCATGCTGTACCTCATTGGTGCATGATAGTTTATCTCCTTCTTTAAAGAAAAGGTCTTCGAAGTCATTGAGCAGCCTAAAGGTTGCTTGATGTTCTTCTTTATTCAAATGGGAAAATTGAATTTATCTTTTAAATAATTTTGTTTAGAATGTTCCAAATTGCAAACATTTTCTATGTATTTGGAATAGTTAAATTCTTCGAAATAAATTTTATTTTTTAAAATTTCAACGTAGTTTTCCGCACAATTAATTTTTGCTTGTAAAGGTTTTAAGAAATTTTGGCCTATTATACCTGAAAATTTTGTGTTTGAAAAGTTCAATAGTTTCCATTGAAGGGTACCAAAGCATCCAAATTCTTTTGGAAATGGTGTGGTTACTACACTTTTTATTTGATTTACCCCGTTTAAAGTTTTGTATTTTATAGCATATTTCATTGTTATTTTGGGATAATTTTCCGATAATATCCCTTCTTTTAATGTGCTTGTAGGTGATCCTGTATCTATAAGGCAACTAATTTTTGTTTTTCCTATCGTTATATTTATTATGGGGAGTTTTGTTCTTGAGGCGTTATTAAAAAATTTACTTCGTTTTCCTCGAGTACACCTATTTCCATTGGTTCAGGTGTTAGTGTGGTATGATTGTTGTTAGTGCTTCTACGCGAAAATCTGGTATTATTGCTACTATTTCCTCTGCCGTAATTTTGTGTAAAATTGTGTGAATACTGTTCATTTTGTCGTGTATTAGTATTTTGTGTGTTTTGATAATTTTGGTTATACATATTGGTATTTGGTTTAATTCGTGTAACTGAGCTGTTCCTGTTTGTGTTTTGATCAGTGTGGAAATATTGCATTTTAATCATAGTAAAATTTTGTTTGTTTAAGTTTTTTCTGTGTGTAATGTGTATAGTTCTAGTGTCATCTAAAGCTTTAATTTTTGAGTATTTATTTATAATGTCATTAAGCGAGCAATTTTCATTTAAATGTGATCTCATAGGTACATCAATTTTTTCAATTAATAAGCTAACTAGGTCTCTATCTACCCTATCTGGCCTATAAATATAAGGCTTATCCTCGTCAAATAAATATATTTGATTTATTTCAAATTTAGCCTTTTGAAAACAAGCAAATAACTCTCTTAAATTACTTACCTTTATATTTCGGCACTTATTAAAGATGTCGCCATATGTAGTTTTTGGTCTTCCTTGTTGTATCAGTTTGGTTTTGATTTCTTGCCATGTTGGGTTGTCGCCTAGTTCCTGTACATGCCTTCCTGCATCTCCCAGGATTTTTTCATTGGCTCATTTGTTCCATTTGTTGTTGTTGATTGCTGCTTTGTCCATCCCTTTCGTCAAGGTTTCTGTTAGCGTCGAAGCGGCTCATGTTTTATTTTATATATTTTTTTTTTTATATATGTATATATTTTCTCCCAACTTTGAAACACTGCGTTTTCGTTTTTAATGTCACTTATTTTTACTTTTTATTTTAATTTAAAATTTGATTTTATTTAAATTTCACTTTAATACTTTATTATTTTATTCACTATTTTTATACTCTGTCATTCGAGTATATAATTCTGTTTGTTAATTTCCAAAAAAAAAAGGTTCGTAACACTCGGAAGAAAACGTCGAATTGCCGAAAAATATATGTATATGTCTTTTATAAAAACTCTTTTATTTATGAAAGGTATTCCAACTTCAGTATGGAAAATACACTAAATAAATTTTAAATTAAGCTTAGAGTTCGCTTTACCTTAAGATAAAGTTCCGTTGACTGCGCCAATTATGTTAAATAAGGTCGAATTGAAAAACAAGCTTAAGCTGTTATATCTTCCTTTATTCAAGTGAATCTTAAGACTGATTTTACAATAATTTCGTTCTTGCTTAAGTACAAATATTCCTACGTAATTTGATATTACTTTGACTTTTGCTTATAAAAGTAAAAGTAATAACATTTCATGTAGTACTCATAAATTTGAGTTCGGTGACATGAAATTTGAGCCAAAATGTTTAAATTTGTTTACATTGCAAGTATCGTTGTTTAATTTTTATGAAGCAACGACACTTGCATTTTCGTTATACATATTTATATGAGTGTCAAGTTAAATCAAGCCGACAAATAAATAAATGTTTTATACAGTAATGTTGTTGGGTTGATTTAAGTATTTTTGCTTATAAAAGTAAAAGTAATAATGTTGGCAGATAACCACTGTAGTAGAGAACCACTGTTATAAGGAAACGCAGTGTTGATGGTTCAAAGGTTTAATAAGAAGTGAAACTGAATTGAACGTACAATGCAACAAGTAACTCACAATTACAGTTATGACGCTATGATACAGATGTCATAATAGAAGGTTGCCATATTAATGATATTAAGATTACAGTGATGATATTAAGATTACAACTTCAACACTTCTTCTTAAGCTTATATATCTACATACTTTTTTAACAAAACTTTAATTTAATACAAGCATTTTTACAAAATTACAGTGCTTTTGCTTAGACAAAGACTTTGTTAAGATATCGGCAACATTCTTATCTGTGGATACATATTTCAAATTGATTTCATTATTTTCAACTTTTTCACGAATGAAATGATACTTAATATCTATGTGTTTTGTACGCTTGTGGTGAACTGGATTGCGAGCGATATGTTGTGCGCTCATGTTGTCACCATATAGCGTTATTGGTGTTGAGCTTGACCAGCCTATCTCTCTTAATAGTCTGCTAAGGTATATTGCCTCTTTTGCTGCCATTGCTAAGGCTACATATTCAGCCTCAGTGCTGCTTAATGCTGTGATGTTCTGCTTCGTTGAGGACCACGAAAAAGAACTACCTCCTAAGTAAAAAGCGTACCCTGTGTACGACTTTCTGTCAGACGAATCGTTTGCCCAATCAGCGTCGGCGAACCCCTTTACGTCTTCACCAGTCTGGCAATATTCAATGGACATGTCGATGGTGCCCGATAAATAACGTAGTATATGCTTAGCTGCTGTCTCGTGCTCAATGTGCGGATCTGTATTGTGCCTGGAAAGTTTGCTTACTGCGTGCAAAATATCTGGCCGACTCAAGACCGCTAAATACATGAGAGAACCGATTAGTGATTGATATTCAGTAGCATTTACCTTCACACAATTTTTGTTTGTGCATCCAACTTGGAACCCAGGGTCAAGTGGTGTTGCTACTGCCCTGCAATGTTGCATACCAAAGGAATCGAGAACTGCTCTGATGTACTTCTTCTGGTGCAAAGAAATCGCACCTTTTTCGCCTTTTCGTTGTATTTCCAACCCTAGGAAATAACTTATAGTACCGTAATCGTGCATCTGGAACTTTGCTGCTATCTTCTTCTTAATTTCTTCTATTTCATTTTCGCTGGGACATATGATGATCAAATCATCAACGTAGACTGCTATATAACTATACTGCTCATTGTTGTTGTTCACGTACAAACATGGCTCATGTCTACCCCTTTTGAACCCGATGCTGGTTAAAACTGCGTCTAACGTGCTATTCCAAACACGGCCGGATTGTTTCAATCCATAAATTGCTTTTTGTAGCTTTAACACCTTTTCTGGATACTTCTTGCTGATAAAACCCTCTGGTTGTTTCATGAAAACATTTTCTTCAAGTTTGCTGTTCAAATACGCGTTCGATATATCAATATGATGCATGTACAGCTGTTTTTCTGCAGCTATCGCAAAAAGCATGCGTATCGTCTCGTAACGTATAACTGGAGAGAACGTCTCCCAGTAGTTGACACCTAATTGTTGCCCACAACCTTTTGCAACTAATCTTGATTTAAACTTATCGATATTTCCGCTGGCGTCTCGCTTAATTCGATAAACCCATTTTGAACCAATGGCTTTTTGTCCCTTCGGTAAATCAACTAACAACCATTATTGGCTATAAGAGCATCATATTCCAACTGCATGGATTTTCGCCATTCAACTGCATGTTGACCACTCAATGCTTCCGTTGGACTTTGAGGCGTTTCCTCATCTTCCGTATAGTTTACATTTAAAAGTTGAAACTGCTTCTTTGGCCTGCCTGGTTGACCTGTTCGAATATGTTTTGGTCTACCACGCCCACGTTTTGGTAACTCACCTTGTTCTGAACTTGTTGCGCTCTGCTCTGCTTCAGAATCACTTGCTGTGGCAAACTTATCCTCCTCATCGTCGAAGTCGCTTCTCATTTCACGCTCGCCTACATTTTCAGTTGCTGACTGCTCGTTTTCTGGAGACTTAAGACGAATGATGTTTGTCGCGAAATCACTATTGCATTGTGATGAACTATTTTCTGAAGTGATGCTCGTATTAAACTCGCCTTCAATGAATTTAACGTCGCGCCTTGCTACTATAATACGCCGCTGTTGATCATATAAACGATATGCTTTTGCTGTATTGGAGTAACCAACAAAAATATACTCCTTGCCTTTCGCATCGAATTTGCCTTTGTTTGTTTTGTCTAGTGCAAATGCACGTGACCCGAAAATACGAAGATGCTTTTCTGATGGTTTACGCTGCTTCCACACCTCAAATGGA
Organism: Bactrocera zonata; assembly: GCA_037783105.1. Taxonomy (NCBI): domain Eukaryota; kingdom Metazoa; phylum Arthropoda; class Insecta; order Diptera; family Tephritidae; genus Bactrocera; species Bactrocera zonata. The sequence goes on along the minus strand of JBAWJQ010001242.1, from coordinate 136,420 downwards.
GTACGAGAATTCAATGCCTTCGTTGGGCATCTATTTCGTAAATACACTGCGGTTTGTACCGCTTCAGCCCACAAAAATTGACCAAGATTTGCGTGAATTAATAAGCTTTTGGCCATTTCGACTATGGTTCGGTTAGCTCGCTCCGCAACACCATTTTGCTGGGGTGTATACGGGACGGTCAACTCCTCTTTATACCACAACTTTTCAAAAAATTATCGAATTCACTGTTTATATATTCTTTGCCATTATCACTTCGTATGGCTTTTATCTTACAGTCCATTTGGCATTCAACATAACTTTTAAAATTTCTAAATTTTTCAAAAACTTCACTTTTGGCCTTCATAAAGTATACAAATGTCTTTCTAGAAAAATCGTCTATAAATGTAACAAAAAATCGATTACCACCTAGCGATTTAACATTCATAGGCCCACACACATCTGTATGCACAAGTTCAAGTACTTTCTTCGTTGAACGCTCAGTCTTTTGTACAAACGGTAATGCACAAATTTTCGCTTTATTGCACGTATCGCAATTCACTTGTTTTGGTATACCCTTTAATTTCATACCATGGACTAACTCTTTTTCACTGAGTTCACGTAAATTTTTAAAATTCAAGTGTCCGTATCTGTTGTGCCACATTGTAACTTGCGAGTTAGTTAACATATTCACAACACCAACAACTCTTTTTTCAATATATAAATATAAGTCATTTATTCGTTTTGCTTTTAACACTAATTGTTTTTCTTTATTTTTCACTAAAGCCGTTTCTTTTTCGAACATAGTGTAATTTCCGAACTGCGCTGCTTTACTCACTGACACAAAATTCATGCGTAGCGCTGGTACATATAAAACGTTTTGTAGTTCTATTTTGCCTTTTTCACTTTGCAATAACACAGTACCTATACCGTATGACTCAACATATTGATCAGCTGCTAACATTATTTTTGCTTCTTTCTTTTTAAATGAAATAAACAAACTTTTATTACAACACATATGAGAAGTAGCGCCACTGTCGATGCACCAAATATTTTTCTTCTGCTTTTCATCAATGCTTCCAAGAATTAAGCAGTTTGATGTTTCTTCATATTCACTTTGATTATTGCTTACTTTGTTTAAACTTCGGCATTCACTTGCCCGATGACCCGATTGTTGACAATTGAAGCATTTGCCCTTAAATTTGAATTTCTTTTGCTTCTTCACTTCTTTCGTCGCATCGCTTTGCCAATCGTGTGTTCTAACGCTGCTTAGTTGCTTTTGCGCTGCATGTGTGCTTTTGTTTGCGCATGCATACACTGCTTGCATGTCCTCTCTTTCATTTCGTTCTTGTCTACGCGTACCTTCTTCTAGAATTTTTGCTTTGACTGTGTCAAAAGTTGGCAATTCGTCGCGCGTCTCAATTGCTACAACAAAAGTTTCCCACGAGCTAGGAAGACTTGACAACAACATTATGGCTTTCAAATCGTCCGCTATTTGTATGTTCAATTCCGTTAGTTTGTCGACCGTTTCGACGAACAACTGTAGATATTGAATCACGCTATCATATTGCTGCATATTCAAACGCAACAATTTTTGATATAACTGCACTTTTCTAATTGGACCAACTGGCATATGAATTTGCTTCAATTTTTGCCATGCTTCTGATGCCGTTTTGCATGATTTTATATGCAATAACTGCGTCGGTTTCACATTAAGGAACAAGCATGCCAACGCTTTTTGGTCTGCTGTATTCCATTTTTGCACTTCTTGAGGCGTTGCCTCCTCTGGTTTTTCATCACTAATCACGTACCACAAATCTGTGGTAATTAGCACACTGCGCACAGATACCGACCAGACGTCGTAATTGTCTTCTGCAAGTTTTTCGATTTGCAGAGACAAACTCATTTTAAAAACGTATTTAAAAACCGCGCACACACGAAATTGAACTTTAGTTAATATTTCACTTGAGTTAGTATTTCTCTTTACATAACTCGCAACTGTCCCGCTATAACAAATGGTGCCCTATGCGTTTTGTCCTGGGCCCATAACCATTGTTGGCAGATAACCACTGTAGTAGAGAACCACTGTTATAAGGAAACGCAGTGTTGATGGTTCAAAGGTTTAATAAGAAGTGAAACTGAATTGAACGTACAATGCAACAAGTAACTCAGAATTACAGTTATGACGCTATGATACAGATAATGTCATTTAGAAGGTTGCCATATTAATGATATTAAGATTACAGTGATGATATTAAGATTACAACTTCAACAAATAACATTTCATGTAGTACTCATAAATTTGAATTCGGTGGCATGAAATTTGAGCCACAATGTTTAAATTTGTTTACATTGCAAGTATCGTTGTTTAATTTTTATGAAGCAACGACACTTGTATTTTCGTTATACATATTTATATGAGTGTCAAGTTAAATCAAGCCGACAAATAAATAAATGTTTTATACAGTAATGTTGTTGGGTTGATTTAAGTATTTTCTTATTATTTCATCTACGTTGGAGTTTTCATTACATATTGTTGTTTGTGGAACTACATATATGTAACTCGCGCTCTCCGCCCTCTATCTCGAAAACGGTTTACCGTATGAAAAATTTTTTCAAACAAAATTTGTAGAGAATTTTGTATTCTACAATATTGATAATAAATACAAATAGCAAAAAAACCATAGGAAATGAGATATTTACAAAAAAAGCACAAAAAAACGATTTTTGTGACCTTTGACCTTGAAATTTAATAGTTGCGTACACCCTACCATATGTAGGTTTTGAGACTACTTTTAGGGTGTCAATATACAAGTATTTACAGACTTACAGCTGGGTATCTCGAATTCCGAGGTGAACTTACTATAATGACTGGACTAGAATATATATGTATGTATATATACGCCGATATATACAAACGTAGCACGACATATGTCAAGCGAGGTTTGTTCGTCAAACCAAATTTCAGAATATGGTAAGTGGCAATTGGCAGCTGGTAAATAGGAAATGTCAAGCATCAGCACATTCAGTTCAAAAACAACAATAAAGCACAACCAAGGGAGAGACAAATGGACGGAAAGTTAACGGTAGTAGAGTAGATAATCAGCAATGGCTCATCAGTGCTTGCAAAGACAAAAGAACAACGTGGATGGGAGTGCAGTTGAAAATGCATGGCTGTAGGTTCTGCCACAGCGCTTAACCGGATACGGCTAAAAGTCGTTGCCGCAGAGGAGTCGATGATGTGTAAGTGAGTGAATTATTGAATGGAATGGATATGGCTATGAGCCATAGCAATAAATGCGCCTTAAAGAGATGGGAAAAACACTTTCAATACATTAGGCAATCAAATATTATACTTTACATAGAAATCTCTACAAAAACCTCACTATTTTCGTACAACTTGTTTATAAATACAATTTTGGTACATGTATGTATATATGTATAAGTGTATCTTTCTTTTATATATGTATATGTACATAGCAACAATAATTGCAATAACAACGCCATTGACACATAAAGTCCAAAAGACGCCAAAATGTTAAGTATACGCCATGGAATTGCCTCAATTTGTGTGCGTTGATGAGAATGAATATGGCGTTCGCATTCACTGCGACAGCTGTAACGGCTGGTCATGTATATGTGCAAACTGCATAATAAATTGCTTTGTGTTGCACGTATTGTCATTTTTGGTGGTATTATAACCGCCATTTCGCGTATTATTGTTTGTGCTGACTTGCAAGTGTCGGATCTGACTACAACTGCATCATTGTCTAAGTAGGTTTAGTGTTGTTGGTTAGTTTTTATTTCACTTTATATTGTTGATTTTGCATGTTTGTTTAATATTCTACAGCGAAGTAGTACCCATTCTGATAAATGATGTATTTATTAAGAGTTGATGAAACTTTTTAATTTCTCTTGATCATGAAGGCTTCTGGCCAACAGGATGTGACTAACGTATACTCACACATTTTCCGCCATTTAACAAATTCTGCCCATATTTAGACCTTGATCAATTATACATATTCGCGAAGACCAATAAAAGCATAATCTGTAAAATTGTATTTATATATTTCTAAATACGTCCATTTTGATATTTTTGTGTGTGATTAGTTTAAATAGATTTTTCTTTACCCCTACGAATTACATGCCGATATCTTTTAAAATCTGAAATTAAAAAAGTGAACTATGGGATGAAAGAAAAACATACAGATGTCCAACAGAAACTAAAGCTTGCAGATTTCCCATAAGAATTAAGTTCACTAGAGTTAAAATGCTATGCTACCCAAGAAGAGATGAACTCTCTAGAAACAATTTAATTTATGTACTGACTTTCAAACTACAAGGTGAGTGGGCGCCATCTATATGTCGACTGGTGTGTTAGAATCTTCTATCTTTATCGATTGTCCAGTGAGATATTTATGACATTTAATTGATTGGAAGTGAAGTTATTGCGTTTTAAGTGTCACTATCCTTATGTCATCGGTGCGAAAATGAGCTTCGAACAAAGAGCCAACATTAAATTTTGTTTTAAAATTGGCAAATTTTTACCGAACCGTTTTAGTTGATGAAGCAAGTTTATGGCGATGATTGCCTATCCCGTAGCAGAGTACACGAGTGGTTTCAACGTTTTCAAAGTGGTCGTGAGGACATACTATAAATGAAGATCAATATGTGCGAGAATTCATCAAAAATCAGACGAAATCATCATTGAAATTCATGGAAATAGAGTTGAGCATCTCAAAAACATCGATTTATCGTATTTTGACCGAACAATTGGCATTATGAAACGCGTGGGCACGGTTTGTTCCGCCCAAATTGACTGACGACCAAAAATTGCTCATAATGCAACATACGATCGACGCTTGTGACCGATTATTTGACCAAAAATCACATTTTAACTAATAACTACTCCCCGTATTCCCCTGATTTGACATTGTGTGATTTCTTTCTTTTCAGAGTAATGCATTTGCCCATGAAAGGAAAGCGTTATACAGACGTAGAGGCTATTCAAAAGACTTGCACCGGCATACTGGCGGCCATACCAGCCAACGAGCTAAAACGCTCGTTCGACGTGTTTTTGGACCGTGGAAAAAGCTATGTTGAAGCAAAAAGAAACCATTTTGAATAAAATAAACTTATTTTACCGAAAAAATCATTTGTTCTGTTTTTTGTTTTTGAGTTTGGAAAGCGCTTTGTAGTGCTGTGTGCAAAATAATTTTAGACAACCGTAACACAGTCAGCTATTTAAAAACAAATATTAAACATAATGATCATGAATATTTTAGTATGGGAGATGTTAATAAAATTTGCAATTAACTGAAATATTATTTAATTTAGAAATCAAAGGTTAATTAAAAAATTTAGTCTCAACTCTACCCTCTGAATCTTATTAACCCTATGATCGTTTTCTCCATATCCTACTGTGCTAAATATACTAATTGCTCCCGTTTCGCAAATGGGCCAATCAGAACGCGCCATATCAGTTCATGCTTAAGAAAGTAAGACTTACGGGGATTACGTGAGCCATTCTGCCAGACCGTTCGTAACAGGAAAGTTTCGTACAAAATGCACAAAACTGAGTTTCGGATTATCCATACATCCCCTGTGTTTTCCAGATCTGGTCTCAGTAGCTTTTTTCTGCTCTCAGACTTCAAGTTAACAGCTGTTTGTCAAAACGAATTGGAACTAGAACTATTTTTGCTTCATATTAGTCCTCAATTAACTTAAACGAATATCATAACATTACTTCGTCCGCAGAATGGATTGCAACTTCTTGCGCTGTGTTGCGTTGTGTTGATGTTGTTTTACGCAATATAGGCTGTTATGCTTATTTAAATAGCTGTTCATATTTTGTACGCCACCAATAGTACTAAGGAGAAAAATAACAATAACAACACATCAACATCAATGTAATAAAGATCGCATATAACTGCGGAAACTGCTAATAGCTAACACTCGTGCACAGCCATTAATACTGAGATTAATAGTTATGATATCCACTTCACCACCACACAAAATATTAATATATATATATATGTTTACATACATACATACATGTACACTTAAACATACTTACGTCATTAATACATAAATTAAAATAAACTAAGTTCTTTTATTGTTTTCCACTTAATTGTGGGCAACGTATTTTTCATAAGAGGCATCGAACTCTTTAATTTTAATATTAAGAATTATATCGAATTTCATTTGTTTATAAAATAGTCAAAATTGCCTTGACTATATTCGTAACCAAAATTCTAAAGAATTTTAAGTGCAATTCCGCTTTGCTTCAAGTATGTTTTACGATCGACATTCTTAAGAGGCGTTGCACTTTCTGTCTTTACTATTGATTTTGTATTTAAGATTAAGAATTTTTGTAAACTAACTCAGTCATATTCTTTGATTCAATAAAGCAAGAGCTACATACTCTTGGAAGAAATATTTTAATTAATGTTTTAATTGGCGACGAGGATGGGATACGCGGAAAAGTATCTTTGAAGAATCAAAGACTTTTTTTTTATTTCAATAATTAACGCGTACCAAAAAAAAAACTAAATATTAAAAAATTTTTTTTTCTTTAAAAAAAAAATCTCCTTAAAGAATTAAGGCAGTAAAGCACACTATCCTTAAAGAATTAAGGTAGTAAAAAAAAAAAAAAAATCTTAGTGAACAAACCAACAATTAACAAAAGAATCCTGCATAAAGTGAGTTATTTGCGCGAAATTCCTACAAGAAGAAGACAACATTTACGTACAAGAAGAAGACAACATTTACGAAAAATCCTGCATAAAGTGAGTTATTTGCATAGATTATAAATATAAGTTATTGTTACAAAAAAAATCATTTTGAAAAACAAAAAAAAAAAAAGAGAGAACCAGTAAGGTTATTAAGCGAAATTGCAAAGTGAAATTTTAAGCGTTACATATTTAAATTCATTATATTTTTAATCATGACCCAAGTACCTTCTGTTACCCTTGACCCTATCAAATACCTCAAAACATTACCTGAATTTAACGGAACACGACATGACCTTTACAACTTTACTACTCTTATAGATAAAATACACCCTTTACTAACGCAATATGACCAAACGTCCCAACTTCTCTTCTCCGATATAATAAAAAGTAGGTTACAAGGTAGAGCTAGGGAAATAATAGAAATAAATTTTCATGTACAGTCGTGGGCGGACATTAAGTATGTCCTTATAAATAATTTTGGAGAAAAATTGAGCGTAGAAGAACTTTATGATAATATGAGAACAGTAGTATTCAGAACAAACACTACAGAATTCTATAATGAAATAAAGGATAAGCTACGGAGATTAAATAATAAAACAAATTTAATAATGGGAGAAAATACTGGCACATCCGAAATAGCCAGAAATAACATGAAATCAGCGCTTAATATTTTTAAAGGAAAAATTCCCGAACCAATGAAGACTATATTGACTTGTAAAAATCCAAACACGCTGGAGGAAGCGATGGAAATTCTTTTCCAAGCAGGCTACGCATATAACGGAAACAAGACCAAACAAATCGAAGATGAGCCACGAAATAGAAATTTTAATAAACAAAACTATAAAAAGGATAACAGAAATAATTCTAATTCACAAAGACCAAATTCAAATTTTCAATACAGACATAATTTTAATTCTAATAATCATAATAGACAAAATATCCAATATAAACCTAATTAAAATTCGCAAGAAAATTATCCTAGACAAAATTTTCAATATAGGCCTAACAATAATTCAAACCAACAAAGAAATCTTTATAGTTCTTATAACACACCCAATATAAGTCACCAGCAAAATAATCAACCAGAACCTATGGACGTAAATATTTTCCAAAAACAACCAACATACGAAAATTTTCAATTTCCAGCCTCACGGGAAAATTACCACATATAACAATAAAATCTAAATTAGGCTACTTAAAATTTATAATTGATACAGGAGCTTCACATTCAATTATTAATCCAGAGATATGCCACCCAAAATGGAATATACCAACGAATGAAATAATTGTTAAAACTCTACAACATATAATTAAAATAAATAAAAAGGTTCGTATCCCTCTTTTTGAAGAACTAGGTAGTAAGGACGTATCAATTGAATTTTTTATTTGTAACTTCCATGATTTTTACAATGGATTGATAGGAAATAATATTTTAAAGCCATTAGGAGCAATAATAAATTTAAACGACGACGTAATAATTATAGGTGAAAATAAAATACCTTTAATATATGGAGATCAACAAATGGTACATCATTTTGGAAAACCAGGGATATATCAAGTTGAATTACCAGTAGAGTGCAAAGAAGGATTAGTGTACAAAAACCAAGAATTTTCAAACGATAAAAGTGTAGAAATATTAGAAGGCATATATGAAGCAGATAACTTTAAAATTAACGCTACAATAAATTTTAGTGGAGACACCTCAAAAATAATAAAATTTTCACCTCTTAAAATTGAAACCGCTAATACAAAAAATTTTTGCATATATAATGTAGGAGAGGAAACCCAACAACTTCCAATTTCGGAACAAATAAGAGTTGAACACCTCAATAGCGAAGAAAAAGAAAAAATATTACAATTAATAAACAAATTTAAAAAAAATATTTTATTCAGAAAATAGCAATTTAACTTTTACCAATGCAATAAAGCATGAAATAAGGACTGTGAATAACATTCCAATTAATACAAAAACTTATCGATACCCATACATTCATAAGGAAGAAGTGGGTAGACAAATTAAAGAAATGTTGAATGCCGGGATAATCAGACCCAGCCATTCACCATATTCAGCTCCAGTATGGATTGTACCGAAAAAACTGGGTGCAAGTGGAAAGAAAAAATGGAGATTGGTGGTTGACTATCGTAAGCTAAACGAAGTCACCATTGATGATAAATATCCCATTCCTAAACTCGACGAAATTTTGGAGAAATTGGGAAGGTGTCAATATTTTACGACCCTTGATCTTGCTAAAGGCTTCCATCAGATTGAAATAAATGAAAAAGATATTCCAAAAACCGCATTTAGCGTAGAAGGTGGCCACTACGAGTTCCTTCGTATGCCGTTCGGACTAAAAACAGCACCAGCCACTTTTTAAAGGCTGATGAATAATGTCTTAGGTGATTTTATTAACAAAATTTGTCTCGTATACCTCGATGACATAATAATATTCTCAACCTCACTTCAGGAACATTTGGAATCTATAACAAAAGTATTTAATCGTTTGAAAGAAGTAAATTTAAAGATCCAGTTAGATAAAAGCGAATTTTTGAAAAGAGAAACTAGTTTTTTAGGACATATAGTAACTGAATCAGGAATAAAAACAAACCCAGATAAAATTTTATGCGTACAAAAATTTCCATTACCAACAACTCAAAAACAAATTAAACAATTCTTAGGTCTCGCAGGATATTACCGCAAATTTATTAAAGACTACTCGAAAATTGCACGACCAATCACAAAGTATTTAAAGAAAGACGCTAAAATCGATGTTAAGGATCCTGATTATAAAGAAAGTTTTGATACTCTAAAAAAATTATTAACTAATTCCCCTGTCTTGGCATATCCGGACTTCAATAAAAAATTTGTTTTGCAAACGGATGCAAGCAACTTTGCAGTGGGAGCAGTGCTGTCCCAAGATGGACATCCTATTTGTTTTGCTAGTAGAACACTTAATGATCATGAGCAAAACTGTAGTACTATAGAAAAAGAATTACTAGCAATTGTAAGGGCTACTCAACAATTGAGACCATATTTGTTCGGCAGGCGATTTCTGATAGAAACGGATCATAGACCCTTAACGTGGCTATTTTCTATTAAAGAGCCGAATTCTAAACTGGTTCGATGGAGACTTCGTTTACGAGAATATGATTATGAAATAAAATATAAAAAAGGAGTTTTAAATGGTAATGCAGATGCCTTATCAAGAGCTGAAATAAATATTCATGAAGAAACCCAAAATACTGAAATGGATGAAACTGCCGAGATGACTCAGAATGAAAATATCATTTTAGAAACTAATTTCCCAATAAATTTCTATCGACGGCAGATAATTTTTAATAAAACTGTATCGGGACACTAAAAATAAAAAACGAAAATATTTTTAAAAATAAAAGAAAAACAATAACTGCAAAAATATTCGACGAACAAACACTTATCACCATAATAAAAAACCATTTTAATCCTAATAAGACTAATGCCATATTAATTACAGAGGAATCTTTATTTAATATTTTCAAAGAAACAGTCAAGAAATATTTTAACGAAAATAGGCAATTCAAAATCATTAGATGTAAAAAGCTACTAGAAGATATCACAGATGAAAATCAGTTAACAGAAAAAATTGAAAAAGAACACAAACGAAATAATCACAGAGGAATAAATGAAAACTTTGCTGAATTGAAAACAATAATCTATCACCCCCAACTAAGAATACGAATAACCCAATATATAAATAACTGCGATATTTGTAACAAGGAAAAATACGACAGGCACCCAATCAAACAAGAATATAAAATAACTGAAACTCCTGAGAAACCTGGAGAAATTATTCACGTAGATGTTTTTTATAGTTTACAGAAAACACTATTTTTAACGTTTATCGACAAATTCTCGAAATTTGCCCAAGCAATTAAAATTAAAAATAGATCTTGGATAGAATTTGAATTAGCCCTAACGCAGTATTTGTCAATAGTAGGAAATATAAAGAAATTAGTTGTAGATAATGAACTAGGTTTTAAAGCTCTACCTCTATTGGAATTTCTTAGAGAACAAGAAATTGAGATACATTACACGCCAAATAATAATCATATATCTAACTCAGATGTAGAGAGGTTACACAACACTATAAATGAACGTATTAAAATTTTAAAACATGATCCTAATAAAGATACCGAAAATACAGAAGAAAAAATATATAAAATAATTATGTTTTATAACAATACAATCCATTCAAGTACAGGAAAGAAACCAATTAATTTTAGAAATGGAAATATAGACCCAAGCGAATATCAAATAATTAGAGAACTAATAATAAAGAATAAAGAAAAATCTATTAATAAACTCAACAAAACACGCGAAAATGTAGAAATTCAGACAGGCCCTGTTTATTTAAAGGATGAAAGAGGAGGTAAAAAACATTCTAAATTTATCTAATGAACACGTTATAACAGATAGAGGACATAAATATTACAAATCACACATTAAAAGAAATAAAAAATTTCAAAATTTAAATAACGTAATACCTCAAAACTCCTAACACACCATCTTTTCAGATGATTTTTCTTATATTACTTTACACACAAAAGCATCCGTTACATATAAAGAAAAGTTAGTAGTTTTGACATTGAGCATCCCAAAATTTTTAAATGAAACATTCGCTGAAGTTGTATTTGAACCACTACCAAACATCCAAAATAAAACTGTAGTTTTAAACGAAAATACTGTCTTAATATATAAAAATGAAATATATGAACCGAACACTTTAGAATATAAGAAATTAACAAAGATAAATGATAATTGCTTAACAAACATTGTAAAAAATTTAGAACCTAATTGTAATATGACTACAATGAAAAACCAAGAAGAAAAAGAAATTTATCCAGGCTTACTTATATTTAAGAATTACCATGATAAATTATTATAAAATTATTATTATAATATATCACTCCCGAATTTAAATCTTAACGAAATACATTTTAACGAAACAATAAAAGCTGTAAAACATAATCTTTCTAGAAATGCTATAATAAACACCGGAAGTAATATAGGAATTCTAATTATTTTTATCTGTACTATTATTATAATCTGTATAAAAAACAATAACAGAACTTATGTAATCTCTTCGTCGGAGCCTCAGGCTAACGGTGGGGGAGTTATGATATCCACTTCACCACCACACAAAATATTAATATAAACATACATGTATGTCTGTTTACATACATACATACATGTACACTTAAACATGCTTACGTCATTAATACATAAGTTATGATATCCACTTCACCATCACACAAAATATTAATATATATATATATATATATGTTTACATACATACATACATGTACACTTAAACATACTTACGTCATTAATACATAAATTAAAATAAACTAAGTTCTTTTATTGTTTTCCACTTAATTGCGGGCAACGTATTTTTCATAAGAGGCATCGAATTCTTTAATTTTAATATTAAAAATTATATCGAATTTCATTTGTTTATAAAATAGTCAAAATTGCATTGACAATATTTGTAACCAAAATTCTAAAGAATTTTAAGTGCATTTCCGCTTTGCTTCAAGTATGTTTCACGATCGACATTCTTAAGAGGCGTTGCACTTATTGATTTTGTTGATAAGAATTCTTTGGAATTTTAATTGTATTTTGCTTTCTGTCTTTACTATTGATTTTGTATTTAAGATTAAGAATTTTTGTAAACTAACTCAGTCATATTCTTTGATTCAATAAAGCAAGAGCTACATACTCTTGGAAGAAATATTTTAATTAATGTTTTAATTATTAATCCTGCAACGTTGCAGGCTTGCCAGAGACCATCACCAGGCTCGTTTATTGTGTGGCTAATGCAATTAATATTTATAAGTTCATGCGGTCGCTGCTTTGACACGCATGTCTTTCCGAATGAATATTAGGGGAAGGGCACGCACGCGTCTCAATTCATCTTTATGTTTTTGCAATTCTCTATACCTACTTTTTCTCTTTCTGGGTTTCATAGACACTTCGCAGTAAATGTACGTCAAATTCGTCACTTCACCGGTGGTGCTCGGCACTGGTTTCCATTTCAATGTCGGCAATTAGCCCGGTCACGTCGAGACAGCGGGCATCAAGCATGGCATTTGCAATTGGCTACTCAGCTCCGATTCGCTGAAGGATAGTAGCGCCAATAAAGACACATTCTTGAGTATCGCTCATTGGTATCCACCGATTATGTCGTGCAGTTATCGCATTAAAGGGCGAATAGGCGAAATTGTGTGTTTATATTTTCCCAAGGTAAGTGGAAGAAAATATTACTAACAGTGCATATCCGTTTTTGGACTATTATAGCATATAAGTAGCTGACATACGAACTGAATGATCAAATTAGTGCAGGCATGTAAAATCATTTTTCTCAACTCATCAAAGATTGTGCTTCTAGTTAACTTTTCAATTAACTTTGCTCCATCAAAAGGTATAATAGAACACTTGAACCGTCGTCGATTAACAAAAGACTTTTTTAAATAATTAAAATTGTAATTGTTACCAGCGAATTTCATCATTTATTCTTTAGTTGGGATATAAACTTGGAACTTTCTTTTTAAAAATAATAATTTTTCTAGTAATTTAAATTAAAATATTTATACTCATTAAATTTCACAATTTCTTATTTATTTTTAATTAGTTTAAGTTAATTATAATAAAAGAAAATTTCAAAGAAATTAATTTTTGCAGCATGTAGGTATATTTGTTGTATTAGTTTGAATTCTTATTGACATTTTTCGCAGAAGTTCTATAAAGCGAACGCATTACAAAGAATTAACTATGAGTAAGATATAAAATAGTGTTTAACCTTGGAACCGTGAGTTGGGCACTCAGTGCCCATTCTCATTTTTGAAATTGAATTTCTGGGATTTGGCAGTTCAATTTGATCTATTTTCCGCGTAGTGATAAACTGTTATTTTAGTTATAAGTTGACAGAATTTTAGGCATATAGCCCAATTATTTGAATGCTAATGATAGCGGTGACCCAGTGACCAATCGGACTACGGAGATGATAATGCTTTGAAGAATATATCCATGAGGAGGCTGCTGTTGATAGAGACAATGACGAAAGCAAACTTGATTTGTCGAATACGGTTATTGGGGGTAATCGTGGAGAAAAATATTGTGGTCAGGGAAGAAGCAATACAACTTTATGGTGGTCAATGCCAAGCCAAACTGAAAAACGACGAACGAAACTGGCATTGGAAATGCGTAGACAATCAACTTCACTATGCCCGAAAAGTTTTGGATCTAAAATCGATACCTTTATGCGCGTGTTCCCAGTGTCTTTTGTTGAAAGTTTTGCCCTTGAAACGAATAGGAAAGCTAAAAATAAGATATTGGCAATAATTTTATACTCCGGAGCTGAGAAGGCAAACTTAGTTCATGCTAAGGATCTTTTTCACAAAACGAACATGCCCTTTTATAGAGCAGTGATGTCACTGCATCGGTTTGAGCAATTATGACGTTTTATATGCTTTGACGATTCCCGGACTCGCGCTGAGAGACTACGGTACGACAAATTGGCGCCTATTCGTCATACATGGACATTATTCTTGGCGAATTTAACGATACCACTTGTGCCAGGTAAAGAATTTTCAGTTGATAAGCAGTTACTTTCAACAAGAAACCGATGCAGTTTCCACCAATACATTCCTTCTAAGCCTGGAAAATATGGCATAAAAATATTTTGGCTTGTTGACGCAAAAACCAACTATCCTCTTGCAGGCGAAGTATATTTGGGTGCACGGCCCAATGAACAGCGGTCGCTTGGTATAGCGCGCAATCTTGTTAAGCAACTCAGCAACCTATACATATTTGGACAGGGATGCGAATATCACGCATAACAACTTTTTCACAAGTTATGAATTGGCGGAAGATTTGCTTGTGCGGAATACCACGTTGGTGGGCACAATACGAGGCAATAAGCCACAATTGCCAAAACTATTTACACCCTCTGAAGAAGCAAAAAAAAAGAGGTGTATTTGAATCTGTGTTTTGTTTTTCAAAATCAATGCAATTAGTAAGCTTTACAACTCACTCGAAGAAAAATGTGCTAGTGCTTTCAACTGCTCATGCCAGCGAAGATGTAAATGCTATAGCAAAAAAACCACAAGTCATACATGATTATTATGAGCATAAAGGTGGTGTTGATACTTTTGACAAAATGCTACGTGGATTCTCTGGCAAAAGAAAAACAAACCGCTGGCCCATGGCATTATTTTATAATGTGTTGAATATTGCTGGGCTCGCAGCCTTCAGGCTGTTTGATCTTAGTCACCCTATGTGGAACACCAATAATTCTGAAAAGCGCAAAATATTTTTGAAAGAACTCTCTATGGAGGTAGCGCAGAAGCAATTACAAAACCGATATAAAACCAAAATTAATTCTACAACTAAAATTACAGTGGACTTGATCAATTTCAAACGCTATCCTGCAGTGGCGAGGTCGCGTCCAGCAATACAGGTAAGGTTTAAGAATTCATTTTATTTCAAAATTATTTAATTTTTAAATTTATTCATTATTTTCTTTCTTGACACAGCTCAACACTTTGAAACGGCGGTGTGACACCTGCAAAACTAATAAAATCGATAATAAAACAACAGCAGTTTGTGACCAAACACTATATAAGGACGTGTGAAAAGTGCTATTTTGCAAAATACAATGCCAAAGCTGACACGGTCTCAGACAATGATGAAGATGTGGACAATACTCCAACAACGTCTACACTCAATCAAAATATATCGAAAAGACAAAGAAGAATTTCACCCATTTAAGCAGTTCGAAATTAAAACTTTATTTTATTTTCATATTTTTTCAATAAAAATACATTTGTTTCTAACAATAATCCCAAGTTTAATTAAATTCTTTACATAAACAAGCGAAATATTGACTTTTCTATAAAAAAAAAACGTCTTAAAAGTCTAAATTTCCCATACAAAATACATTACTGGGCACTGAGTGCCCAAGTCACGAGATTAAGTTGTACGCCTATGTCACGGTTCTAAGGTTAAATATATGTACATTTTTAACTATATATATAACTTCTTCTGTCTAGTAGCTGTCCAAATTCACATCATGTAATGTGTTTGGTTAAAGGAAATCAAAAATGCACTGAATAAATAAACATAAATATATTGAGTAAAACTAAAAAAGCCGAATGTATTGACATGATCGTAATTATATATGTAGTAGATAAATGAATTAGTATGAATTTGTATACAGTACATATAGTAGGGCCCTTAAAATCATTCGAATAAATTGAAAAATGGTTTGTTATTATTGGCAGGTGATTTTCGACAAACCAATAATACCACGATCAACGCCAGCTTACGAATTTAATACATGCTTATTGTCATCCATTTTATGGAAATACATATGTTAAAACGCTAAAATTAAGTAAGAACATGGGAGTCGAACTACAGAATGACCAATCTGGAGAACCTTTTTCAAAGCAATTACTCGATATTGGTAATGGAAAAATACCTGTTGACTCATCCGTCTGGATACACTGCGTTCCCTACCACTTTATTTCACTTTATGAAATCTAAGACAGAACTGGTTGATAAGGTTTTAACAAATATTGCACAAAATTATAAAGATCATGTTTGGACTGCAAAAAACATTGATGTCAATGAAATGAATTTTCAAGTTCAAAATAAGATACCTGGCGAATTGATTATATACAAATCGATTGATTCAGTCACTAACCAAGATGACATTGTTACTATCCAACGGAATTCTTAAATTACCCGGATAACCACCTCATAATCTGCAATTAAAAATCGGATCGGTAATAATCATGTTGCGGAATACAAACCAGCTACGTCTTTACAATGACACCCAACTTGCGGTGAAGAGATTAATGAATAACGTGATAGAAGCCACAATTTTGAAAGAGAAGTACAAAGGCGAAGACGTTTTTCCACGAATTCCTCTAATTACGAAAGACATGTTCGACTTTAAGCGGTTACAATTTTCAGTGCGGCTAGCATTTGCAATGTTAATAAATAAATCACAAGGGCAGTAGCTAAGTGTTTGTGGCAATATTCTTGAAAATTCATTTTTTCACATGGCCAGTTATATGTCGCCTGTTCCTGTGTCGGAAAACCAACAACACTATTTATATATGCGCCAGAAAAGAAAACTAAGAACATTGTGTATCATAAAGCATTAATAAACACTTTGTTTTTGGAATAATTTTGATTTATTAATATACCAATTAGAAATCAATAATCACAGCTAAGAGGACAGAACATTATCTGTCGGGTCAGCTATACTCGTACTAAATAAAGAAATTAACGTCATTCAGATAAAAAGGTAACAGATATTTCTTGATTATAGGGTGGGGCGAAGTTCGCCGGGTAAGCTAGTTTTTTATAATTTATACTCTGATGGAACGGATGGAATTTTCGAAATATTGGTACTTCAAGAGAAGAATGTTTTACAAATGAAGTACAGAGTCATAAGTATATACACAAAATATTATTTTTATATGCATATCTGAGCAAAATCTTATGTTTACATTGAGATTGCTGTTTTATGAGTCGGAATATCTTTTTTTTGGAATGTCTAACATTCTACATTTCTTTACTATGCTTATTTTATATTAACATATGTCCTCCATAAGCATACTTTGTATCGCATTCATATATTTTATATTAACACATTTCCTTACTTAAACACCTAGAGAATGCAAATCTCAAAATACTTTCACATCACTTCGAGTAAAATAGCATTGATTAAGCCAACGTTGGGATTTGTGAAAAATTCCAAAACGCACATATATTTTGCGTTACTCGTGTTACAAGCTCAGCGGGTATAAGTATGGGTATAATGCGTCCGCCGACTCAGTTGATTTAGCCGAGAGGCACTTCAGTAAATCTTCGCTTTGTGGTAATGTGGTGACTGTTATTTATAACTTTACGCTTTTGGACAGAAATTTATTAAGCAATTTCTTAATAAGAAGACGAGGCGGCAGAAATAGTCACAGTATACATACAGCGAATGCAGAAATTCACTGTCGTAACCAAAAGTATGCCTCAGACCGTAGTGAAGTAATGTAGCAAGATTATTTGATAGCCATGTAAGTATGTAAGAGCCTCGTGAGCCTTCCACCAAGAGACAGATATATTTGTGCAGATGACCACAAATAAAGCCCGCCTCAAATCCACAGCAATATAAACCACAAAATGCTTAAGTTAAGCTAAAATAGATAAAATACCGTGGCAATCAAAGTTAGAGTACAGCGAGAGATAAGAGTGCACGGGCCACAGGCATCACAATGGCATTCAATCAGAGAGCAAGCTTAATAATGTAGTAAAAATTCACATTAAACGCTATTTTCAGCAGTCGGCGCAATAATTCTGGTAGTTGCATGCAATGAAAATCAGCTGTTGGACTAGCCGCGTATCCAACAGAGCACTGTGCATAAATACCTATGCCACATTAATTTGTATATTTGTAAGTTATGTAGTTGGTTTAAATGAAGCTCTTTAGTGCCACTGAGAGTGATGCTCGTCCTCCTGTCTGCTACCTTTGGGTGTTACTCCACTGTTATTTTAAGTATTATAATTAGAATTATCTTGAAAACACCATTGTCTCCACAAGTGACTGAAAGTTTCTGTGCATGTTGTGTATCACAAATGCCTCGTTATGTATAGAAATGCGATAGGGGTAGTATTGGGCATAGGCTTATATGGAAGTTATGTGCCTAAATATGGACGCTGTGTGAAAATTTATAACTCGATTAATTCTACTTTACATATAAATTGTAGGATAATAGTAGCTTCATTACTGAAATTAACAGTTAGCAGTAATATATAATATTATGTTTTTTAAGCAAGAAAACGTGGCAATTCTATCAAAACAGATTCGTACGGAGTTGATAAATATCTGAATAAGCAGCTTCTTGTGAAGAAAAGGAAGCGTGCAAAAAATACAAAAACGTTTTTCACCCAAATCAAATAAGGAAGAGCAAAGTTAGGTTGTAATTAAACATTCTAAACTCTCTCGAGGTAAAGTGATATACGAAATTTTTGTTCATATTTTAATTAAAATTAAGAAGTACTGAATAAAGTATTTATAATCATAAGAAAGAAAATACACTGTTCGGGATATAGAAAAATATTTTTTATTGATTTTCATTAATATGTTTTAATAATAATCGATGGGCGCGGAATAAAGTCAACCGGAAGTTCGAAAATATTTATATTAAATATTTGGTGGTTCAATGAAGTATTGACCCGATTTCCCCATTTTTATCACAACGACATGCTTTCATAACAAAATATTTATGTCTAAACTTAACGTATTTGTTGTATATGTCCTTGAAATACTATAGTCAAATTCCGTCAAATTTTGGGGATATTAAAAACCTTAAGGATACTATTTGTGCCAATTTTGATTTGATAACTTTATTGATGTTTGATTGGTATTCTGTAAAATGAAAAATTTAGATAGCAGGCGTTGTTGTCTTCCTATTTCGACCATTTGCACACTTTACCATAAAAGTGATTGGGTAACTTCATACACCCCATTTAGTTGGAATTTGTGAAGAAGTTCCTGAGATACAGGTTTCACATAAAAGTGGGCATTGCCACCCTTTCTTACCATCTCGGTTGCGAAATTTATCATAATTTCCAACATAAGCGTAATACAGGGAGTGGGTGTGGTTATTATATGACTATGCCGATTTTCACAGTAAGTTTATTAAATAAGATTTAGTGATTTGGAAGGTATATATATTAAACCATTATATGCGGCATTAGCTCACTTTTAACGACATTTTAAAGAGCGAGTTATTGTATTAAACTGCAGTTATGTAGCTTAATTAAATGATTAAATATTGCTCTTTCTATGTTTTCTTTTAATGAAGTATTTTATGCTGATTACGCCCATCTGCAATACTAAGTTCCAATTTGATATCCCAATTTGTACTCAAAGTTATCGCTTGCACGAACAGATCGACTGATAGACAGACAGTCACCCGGAATTCATCTCGTTTCGTCCTTATGATCATTTATCTATATTTAATCCTATATCTAATCTCTAATAATTTCAGCCAAATGGAGTAATAAAATTTGTTCACACAAACTCCACTTGGTTTTGACACTCTCGTTGCTCGTCTCCTTTGCGGTCTAGACGCTTTAACAAATTTTGTTCGAGAGAGAAGAGTATTCGCATGCTACCGCTGCTTGTAAGCTCATTTGTACATTTGGCTACAAGTTGCACTAATGCAATAGGTAGTATAAGTGTTGTTCATTATTGTTGTTTGTTGAAAACACAATTGTTGCTTGCTTCCAAAAGTGCTCCTCGTTGCCAGAAATATTTGCAGCCGCCGGCTATTACGTCGGTTGGCACCAAGTTTTTCAGTTTTTAATCATCTCACAAAGTGTAGCTCTAATTTTTTAAGTTTGCCGGCTTGGTTTTATGATTGTGGCTACTGACAAGAAGTTCTGGCGGTGACTTTTATAAAGTTTGCGGAAGAGATCAATATCAAATAAAGTGAAATTTCTCACCTACAAACGTGGGTTTAAAATGCATTCTTATAGTCAGAAATTGCAACTCAGAACTATATTTCTATTGAATTAGAAATGCGAGGCAATGTTTCCCAGTAGTGAATGAATGACAGTTACACTGTTTCGAATATGCCACTAGCGAGAATTGTGATCGCTTCTCTTCTTAATTGGCGTAAACACCGCTTACGTGATTATAGCTGAGTTAACAACCGCGCGGTAGTCGCTTCTTCTTTTCGCTACGTGGCGCCAATTGGATATCCCAAGAGAAGCCAGGTCATTCTCCACTTGGTCCTTCCAATGGAGTGGAGGTCTTCCTCTTCCTCTGCTTCCCCCGGCGGGTACTGCGTCGAATACTTTCAGAGCTGGAGTGTTTTCATCCATCCGGACAACATGACCTAGCCAGCGTAGCCGCTGTCTTCTAATTCGTTGAACTATGTCAATGTCGTCGTTTATCTCGCTCATTGTTCCATCGAATGCGATATTCGCCGTGGCCAACGCGCAAAGGACCATAAATCTTTCGCAGAACTTTTCTCTCGAAAACTCGCAACGCCGCCTCATCAGTTGTTAACATCGTCCAAGCCTCTGCACCATACAGCAGGACGGGAATTATGAGTGACTTATAGAGTTTGGTTTTTGTTTGTCGAGAGAGGACTTTGCTTCTCAATTGCCTACAAAGTCCGAAGTAGCACCTGTTGGCAAGAGTTTTCCTGCGTTGGATTTCCAGGCTGACGTTTGATGACAGGATATTTCGTCTTGCACTCGTTCACTGCCAGACCCATTTGTTTTGCTTCCTTGTCCAGTCTGGAGGAAGCAGAACTAACGGCGCGGGTGTTGAGGCCGATGATATTGATATCAATGGCATACGCCAGCAATTGTACACTCTTACAAAAGATGGTACCTTCTCTATTTAGTTCTGCAGCTCGAACTATTTTCTCCAGAAGCAGGTTGAAAAAGTCGCACGATTGGGAATCGCCTTGTCTGAAACCTCGTTTGGTATCGAACGACTCGGAGAGTTCCTTCCCGATTCTGACAGAGCTTTTGGTGTTGCTCAAAGTCAGCTTACACAGCCGTATTAGTTTTGCGGGGATACCAAATTCAGACATCGCGGTATAAAGGCAGCTCCTTTTCGTGCTGTCGAAAACAGCTTTGAGTCGACGAAGAGGTGGTGTTTGTGGATTCTCCTTTCACGGGTCTTTTCCAAGATTTGGCGTATAGTGAATATCTGGTCGGTTGTTGATTTGCCAGGTCTAAAGCCACACTGATAAGGTCCAATCAGTTTGTTGACGGAGGGTTTTAATCTTTCACACAATACGTTCGACAGAGTGATGTTGAGGAGGCTAATCCCACGGTAGTTGGCGCAGATTGTGGGGTCTCCTTTTTTATGGATTGGACATAGCACACTTAAATTCCAATCGTTGGGTATGGTTTCCTCCGACCATATTTTACAAAGAAGCTGATGCATGCTCCTTATCAGTTTTCGCCGCCATGTTTCAATAGCTCGTCCGGAAATCCATCGGCCCCTGCCGCTTTGTTGTTCTTCAGGCAGGCAATTGCTATTCGAACTTCTTCATGATCGGGTAATGGATCGTCTGCTCCATCGTCATCGATTGGGGAATTGGGTTCGCCTTCTCCTGGCGTTGTGCATTCACCGCCATTCAGCAGGCTGGAGAAGTGTTCCCTCCATAATTTAAATATGTTCTGGTCATCGATGACTATATCACCTTTGGGGGTTCTACACGAGTATGCTCCGGTCTTGAAACCTTCTGTAAGCCACCGCATTTTTTCGTAGAATTTTCGAGCATTACCCCTTTCGGCCAGCTTATCAAGCTCTTCATACTCACGCATTTCGGCCTCTTTCTTTTTCGATCCGGAGACAGCCAGGTAACTTGATGTATTTCCTTGTGCTGGAATCTAGTACGTCAGATGACCATATTTCGGGCCCCGGTGAAGACGATCAGCCTTTGTTGTGGATGTTTCGTCGTGAAGGCTGAATTTACCGACCGTAGTGCCAAAGATACCTTCTTTGCCCACCAGGGCGTTAAAGTCGCCAAGCACGATTTTGACATCGTGGCGGGGGCAGCTTTCATAAGTGCGCTCCAAGCACTCATAAAAGGCATCTTTGGCCACATCGTCCTTCTCTTCCATCGGGGAATGGGCGCAAATCAGGGATATGTTGAAGAACCTCGCTTTGGTGCAGATTGTGGTTAGACGTTCATTCACTGGAGTAAATGATAGTACTCGGCGACGGAGTCTATCTCCCACCACGAATCCCACACTAAACTTGCGCTCCTTTATATGGCCACTGTAGTAAATACCACAAGGACCTACTCATCTCTGTCCTAGACAGGTGCATCGAATCGACGGTGATGTCAGCCTTTATTTTCACGAGGACATCAACCAGCTGGGCAGCAGCACATTCCCAATTAAGGGACCGGACATTCCAGATGCATGCCCTCAATTCGTAGTTGTTGTTTCGTTTGCCATGGTCGTCATCAAAAGGGGGGTCTCTCATCCGTAGCTGGTTGTTAATTTTCATTGGGGGTGTTTTTTTACGTGGCGGGTCCCAAAGCGCACAATCCTATGCAGGATATGTTTGGCCTTCTCACTTTAGCTCGCCTTCAAACGGATGTTCTTAGGCTACCCAGAGGATACTTGGTCAAAGACCGAAAGTCGTGAGCTGCTTGAGCCATATGTATTGTGATCGCTTACTAAAATCAAAATATTAACCAACAACTTGTTGAAGTTAGTTGTTTCTAATTTTTAGGCTGGTTGAAAATATAAAGATTTATAATTCTATAAAAATGCGAAAAATATGACTGAATCTATATTTACATGATCATAAGTCTACAAAACTTTGCAAATAATAAAGGAATTGTGTTTCAAAAACTCCCTACAGTTCGCTGATGTAAATGTCCTTCACTAATTCAATCGTTTCTAGAAAGAGATTTAAACTACATGCATATGTATTTTCGTAGTTTTTTGATATTACACAGCCCTGCTTTTTTATTCATTTATTTCAAAGCGTTTCGAAAATTTCATTCATTCCAAATAAGGTAATAAATTTAATATACCATTTATGTTACATGGTAAGGAACGTTAATTATATGCCACTTCATAGAAAATAATACTAAAATCAATACATGTAATAATACTGTAACTCTATGTCGGTGCATTAAAAAATTACCGTTTTCTTTTCCAAAGTGTAGATAGCGTTTATGAGGAAAATGTTGTAATTATTGACATCTTTGATGGCAACTTGTAATTAAATTTTCTGCATATTCCACAGGAATAGCTTCCTTTCGGTTGTGTTGAAGTCGCCGCATGAAATTGTTCATTGTCCTAAAATGTTTTTTTTACATTTTCGCTTTCATTAAAGGTCAAATATATTCTACTGGATTGCCGTCTGGTCCCTGTAAAGGCCAATCAGGAGTAACAATATAGTTTTCTTGCATCCATTGAGAACAGAATCTGCTCTTATGTTTCAGATCATAATCTTTTTAACAATCTGATTACAATTGCCGCTGTTCAGTTGTTCACTAAACCTATTTATGTAATTTTATAATTCAAATGGCATTTAGGTTTCCAACGAAGCACCTCAAAATCCTAAATACATGAACATAGAAGCAGTCATAAACATGCACCTTTTGGTAGTGCTTAACACTTCTTTGATTAATTGTGGTATAATTGAGTTGAGCAATAGTAAAGTTGACTCAACTGTAATTAAAATATTGCCTTAAACACGGTTGATGTTTACCTCCGCGGCAACTTTTTTTCAATGTGAACTTTTGAAAGTTTAATCCTTTTTAATCATTTTTTAACTTTTCTTGAACTGAGCAATGATTTCTTCAAAAAAAAAAATGTGAATAACAGCCATGTCCTCAGTTTTAAAAGATTCCTTTCTCTCTCTGGCATATAAGTTTCCAATTTTTCCATAATGGTTAGAGCACCTCATCTCAAAAGTATTAGTCGTATTTAAAAACTGCCTTTTAAAAACGTTTCCTATAATGAGCACTCATTTTTCTTATTTAACGATCCGACGTAACACATTAAAAAGATCGTCACTGATCACAATTGAACAAGGAATTTGGAAAAAACTTAAAAATAGTTTTCCGCGATTTGATTGTGCAAAGGACCAACGTTATTTTTTTGAAAGCACTATATATAAAATTTTTGCAAAGCGTTTCATTCTCAATGATAACTAATTACCAAGAGTAAAATAATTTTATAATTAAATAAGTTAAATAAATTTTACAATAATTAAGAAGTTAAAAAACCATTTCTTCCCCTTGAATTAAGTTGGCTAATTAAAGAGAAAAGAGTACTCAGGAAAATATGGCAAATTAGTCGGAGTCCTCTTGACAAAAGAATTTTGAACAAGACAACCAATGATTTGAAGTCCAAATTGCGTGAAATAAAAGATCAGGAAACATCAGAGTATCTAAAGAATTTAGATCCCCATCCAAATAACCCTGAACATAACCTGTGGAAGGCAACCAAATATCTAAAGAGGCCCACTAGGAGAAACACGATTATAAAAAATAGTTATGGTCACAGGTGCGGAGATAATCAAGAGAAAGCCGAAGCTTTTGCTTACCATTTACATTCAGTTTTTAGAGCAAACGTAATTCCAGATAATGGAAACACTACTGAGGTGCAAAACTTCCTAAAATCGCCTTGCCAGATAAACCTGCCTATTCGAACAATTTCTATCAAGGAAGTAACAACTGAGATAAAGAAAATTAACCTTAAAAAATCGCTTGGTTTTGATAAAATTTATGGTCTTACTTTTAGACACCTGCCTCAAAAAAGTATCAGACAACTTACTTACATCTACAATGCTATGCTCACACTCGACAACTACCCAAGTCAATGGAAATGCGCTGAATTAATAATGATTGCAAAACCCAATGAACCGGAGCACTGCCCTTCTTCATACCGTCCAATTAGTTTACTGGCGACATTCTCTAAGATATAATTAAAAAGAATGTTACCTGTTTTAGAGGACCAAAACATATTGCCTGAACACCAGTTTGGGTTTAGAAAGGGGTATGGAACTTCTGAGCAATGTCATAGAATTGTTAAAATTATCACGAGTGCTTTCGAATGTAAGCAATACTGCGCAGGAGTCTTTTTAGATGTTAAACAAGCGTTTGATAAAGTATAGCACCCAGGGTTACTTTATAAAATAGAGAAATGGTTTCCAGCGCCTTACTACCTACTTATAAAATCAATTCCATTAAGTAGTCGTACGTTCTATGTCCAGGAAAAAGATGCAATTTCTGAGCTTTATTCGATTGACGCTGGAGTTCCCCAAGGGAGCGTCTTGGGCCCCGTGTTATATACAATATTTACAGCTGACCTACCGATCGCTAACGGCTTAGAGATAACAACTTATGCTGATGATACGGCATTTATCGGCACCAGTTTTAATCCTAGTGATGCCTCACTTCACTTACAAGAACAACTTAACATTGTCGAAAAATGGCTAAAGAGATGTAGTTGAAGTAAATGCACAGAAATCTGTTCAAATAACGTTTACGTTAAGGACTGAGAAATGTCCCCATGTAACATTAAATGGCTCCATAATACCTGAAAGTGAAACTGTGAAATACCTTGGTCTTTATTTGGACATACGACTCTCTTGGAAGATTCACATAAAAGAAAAAACGAATCAGTTCAAACTAAAAAAATGTACTGGCTTTTAGGTCAGCGATCACAACTTAGCCTTGAAAATAAAGTACGACTTTACAAGTCAATCCTTAAGCCAGTATGGACGCATGCAATGCAGTTATGGGGTACGGCGAGTATATCCAATATTGAAATCCTCCAAAGATATCAATCGAAAACTTTAAGAAGCATTATAAGTGCTCCTTGGTATGTGAGCAACTTCGAAATCCACAAAGACTTAAATATACCTTTTGTTAAAGACGAAATCAGCAAATCTTGTCGAAAGTATTTAGATAGATTGTCTAGTCATGAAAACTTACTGGCAATTAATCTACTAGACAACAGTATGGATGTTAGACGCTTAAAACGAACTCACATTTTGGATCTTCCAGATAGATTTTAAGTAGTTTTAAGAAGTTAAAGCTAATAAAATAATTTAAGAATATATTGATTAGTCTCAATGGAGAACAATCAATAGTATATTATTAGCAAATCTGCATTGAAGTCAGCACTTTGAAAATCCACTTTATGGTGCGCTTGAACGGTGGGGCGATCAGCGAACGGTGAAACTCAGTAATTCAGATAACAAAAACCTTTTCAATTACAAGCATAGACGTCAAACGAGAGTATTGGGACAGCATAAAACTGTGGCGGGAAAAAGTTATTTTTTATATGTACATAGTTAGTATGGAGCAGACTTGCAGCCAAATCCTTGGAGTATGTTTGCCCATGAGAGTTTAGATTTGCGTATGTGTGCGACACGTGTATTATATAGGGTGGGTCATCTAACGTTTTAAATTTGAATTATCTATATTTCGACATTGGAAATCTCAAATACCATTCGGAAAGTGACAGATATTCAGTAAAAAGTCTAAAATTTACCAAATGGGTCGCTATTTACTAGAAGAAAACTGGGAAATACTGAAAACTTTTTTCCAAAGTTCGTTTGACCGAGGATGGTCAATTTTACCGAAAAATCATCTTTTCGGACGAGGGTCATTTCCACCTCGATGGTTACGTTAACAAGCAGAATTATCGCATTTGGGGCACAGAAAACCCGCACGTAATCGACGAGAAACCAATGCACCCAGCACGAATCACTGTATGGTGCGGATTTTGGTCTGGTGGAATCATCGGCCCCGTAACCATCAATGAGCGATATCGCGCAATGTTAACCGAATTTTTCTTCAAGCAAATTGAAGAGGAAGGCTTGGACAACATTTAGTTCCAGCAAGACGGCGCTACGTGCCATACAGCAAACGCTACACTCAATCTTTTACGCCCTATCTTCAAATTTAAATTTTGTATGGCCCACCCGTTATATGCCACATGTGGTAGGTACAACAGGAGGTTTGGTGAGAGAACGACCGCGAAACTATCAATGCCCTGGAAAAAGGTAGTCTGCAGTGCGGAACACTCAAAATTTTATAAGAACGTGTAAGTGTGTGTCTCTACAATGTGTTCGTGTGTGAGCTTACAAAGCTAACTAAATAACTGAAAAAACGTACTCAAATTGAAGATAAAAATGACACTAAATGGAACTAGTAAACGTAATGAAATGAAAATAATGATAATAAAAGTAATTTAGTTTAAGCCAATTTTTACGGGTGATCCATGGTAATGACGAAAGGGAAGGCGCGGTAGCTAAAGCTTTCGCAAACAGGCTAGCAAACTGGCAGGTAGACAAGCAGTTAACCACAAAAATTTCATTTTTAGTAATCCCATACAACTGAAGCTCAAGTAATGTTCCGTAACACCCACACACATGTAAAAATGCTTCGTATTCTGCAAGTCTTTGCGAATGTTTATGGCATAAAACGTATATTCTGACGCAAACCAAACGCTGTGAATGTAACTATGAGGCGTTGTTCGCTAAATGGGAGCAGGCACAACATATCGTTGTCTAACAAAATCTGACATAATATTTTATTATGCACTGCAATATCATCTCCAGCTTATGGAAGTATCCAAATAGGCCAAATATAAAATTAAGAAGCAAAGCTAATATGCACGTAATACAAATAAAGTTATTAATTGAAAAAAGTTCAATGAACTGTGAGCTGTTTTAAATTCGCGTATACTATAAGTTTTATCTTACGTATTTCACATATTCCAAACGTCTTTTACCATTTTATAATAAAAATACAAAAAAAAAACAATATTGTTTCAAAAACTCCATCTGTTTAATTATGAACAATTTTATTAATTCGCATTGCTAACTGAATTCCGAAAACAAAATAGGTTACAAATTTTAGTTGTTTCATACTTACGATTACTCAAAAGAAAATATTCTGTAATCGGATTTGAGCCAGATTTTAATGGAACCACTCTTAAATGAAGATATCGTAATAATGAAATTAGGATATAATTACATACATACATTCTTGTATGTATCAATTCTTGATTGATTCTTGATTGATTGAAAACTTAATTTTGCGAATAAAGTGAAATGTCAACGAAGACTTATTCTCATGAAAAGTGCAAATGTTTCTATAATCCCATTCGTTCCTACTCGGTAAAAATTTCATGACAAAATATAATGGTTTCGAAAATTCCATTCGAGTCTCTCGGTGTTGTTTAAATTCAGATTTAAAAATAATATTGCTAATAAAATTCTTTCAATAACACAATTATTTCGAAAGATGCAGAAGATCCACCAAAAAATATTATTGTTAAAAACGTTAAAAAATTAGATTTATCCTATAGCGCTCAAATTAGGCAGAGAACTTAAAAGTATAGAGAAGGTGCAGGTTCGACTGCGAACATTTGATAGATTTTTATTAGGGAATTCGCCGCATTTGTTAACATTGTAGGTCGGAATTCGCTTCACAATTTTAACATTGTTTACAATTCCCTCACACATTCTAACAGAGAATATGAAGAGAAATATGATGAAATGGCATATATACCCAAGCAGAGAATATGAAGAGGCTCCCAACAAAGAATTTCGTTTTGCTTGTTTATATTTTGTTTCATTTTTGACACCGAAAAATGTGTACAAAACACATTATGTTCTCTGTCTCACATACCTAAGAATATGAAGAGACATAAATATATGTATGCATGAATATGAATATGAAGACATATGTAAACATAAGCATGCATTGAATATGAATATGAAGACATAAACATATGCATGCTGCTCCTTATGATCTCCCAACTTTGTTATATTTTCATGCTTCAATTTTTCAACTTGGGAATCGCAATAGGTATGCAAATAAGTATGTATGCTTTTGCGTTTTGCCGTCGGCAATTCAATATTGACATGTAAATATAATTATGATATGAGTATAATTTTTTATGAATGCATGCATAGTAATATTTACAGTCAATTTGGACTTGAATATTTAATAATTTTATGTGATTTTTACATAATATACTATACTAATAAACATTTTTGTATTATGTTTCTTAGTAATAGAAATTGCATTGCACAACAATATATAAATACATACATATATCGCCTATCATATTAATCTTATTATCTACTCATATGATTATATATATGTATACGCATGTGCGCGTCCAGAAATTCATATTATGATTTTATCACTTATCAATATATTACATGTGCGCGCGTTGATCTGCATGTTCATACATTCATACATACTTATATGTACATATATTTGTACACATTGCCGAACAAATAATGCACAAGCATACAAACATATGCGTACACATGTGAATATGTCACCAACAAAAAATGGAAGCATTGTTCTACAAAAACAACAATTGCCTAAATAGCAAAAGCATCAAAAGTCAATATGGCAGCCGAATTGGCGAAGCCCAAATGTAGTAAATTTTACAACAAAAACGATTTCATTCATAAACGCAGGCGCATATGCCACAAGCGACCTCGCTTCATTCATATACACAGACGCCGTAACATCTCCCCGAGCATGCCTTTGCCAACAAGCGTCTTTTCGCGACGATGGCAAAAGCTAAAAATCATAAATTGAACATCTTCTGGTGTTTGTTTGAAGAAAGAAGTGAGAAAAGTGGCAACATAGGAGTTGTCGATTTATAATATTTGTCTAAAATATTTTTCCGTGACAAAAATCTGCGTCGATATGTATTCATGCTCATACGTATACATACATACATATTTACGCTAGTTTGTTGGCGAAGCTGCTACAGAGGCAAGGGAAGCACAGCTGGGACTTTCTGCCAATGTTGTGACAAAGGAGATGCGAAAGATGCGTGCGACACTTGTTATTATGAATGTATGTATGTATGTACATATGTATGTGGCTCGCATTTGCTTTGGTAAACATACAAATGTGCCAAAGAAATAATATACATACATATGTATGTATGTGTCATAGAAATTCTATTGGTACAAATATGGAAATGATAACGAAATAATGCGAATATGCATATTTCATGAAGGTCATCAATTTTCTTTGAAGAAATGAAGATCATTTTGCACATCTTCACTTTGTAATAGTCGAAATAAATATTAATTTATTTAAAAATTAAAAAATAAAAATAAAGAGAAATAAAATTAAAATAATTTTTCCTAATTTTTCCCGATTTTGTAAAAAAAATTAAAATTTTTACCATTTTTCGGAAATGAACCATTTTGATACAAAATAATCACGCATATGTGACAATGGTTCATGTACTAATACAACATAAGCATGTACATATGTATATGTCACTCGGAGAATGCTTTTTTACATTCTTTTTGTGACTTTGTATGTATATTTTGTATATTTTTCTACAAAGCAATTCTCTTTATTTATTCTCAGTCATTTTACATAAATTTCTGCCACTGCACGTGCTCAATTATGCTAAATAGCAGCGAGCACGGCGAATTCCCTAATAAAAATCTATCAGCTCTGTTAGCCGCGCAATCGAACCATCATACAGATTTCGATTTGCACCTTCTCTATGTTTTTAGTTTCTCTGCTTCAGCAGCAAGCACCATACAAGTAGTAACAGACACACATAAAACCCCTTAAAGACACCCTACAACAGCACTTATATTAGGATTCAAGTGCCCATTAACGGAACAAGAGCGCTGTGAAGCCAGAGAAACTAAAAACATAGAGAAGGTGCAGGTTCGACTGCGAACATTTGATAGATTTTTATTAGGGAATTCGCCGGATTCGTTAACATTGTGAGTCTGATTTCGCCCCGCAATTTTAACATTTTTTACCATTCTCTCACATATTCTAACCGAGAATATGAAATGAATATGAAGAGACTCGCAACGAAGAATTTCGTTTTGCTTGTTTATATTTTGTTTCATTTTGACACCGAAAAATGTGTACAAAATACATGATGTTCTCTGTCTCACATACGCAAGAATATGCAGAGACATAAATATATGTATGCATGAATATGAATATGAAGACATATGTAAACATAAGCATGCACTGAATATGAATATGAAGACATAAACATATGCATGCTGCTCCTTATGATCTCCCAACTTTGTTATATTTTCATGCTTCAATTTTTCAACTTGGGAATCGCAATGTATGCAAATAAGTATGTATGCTTTTGCGTTTTGCCGTCGGCAATTCAATATTGACATGTAAATATATGTAATTATGATATGAGTATAATTATTTATGAATGCATGCATAGTAATATTTACAGTCAATTTGGACTTGAATATATAATAATTTTATGTGATTTTTACATAATATACTATACTAATAAACATTTTTGTATTATGTTTCTTAGTAATAGAAATTGCATTGCACAACAATATATAAATACATACATATATCGTCTATCATATTAATCTTATTATCTACTCATATGATTATATGTATGAATACGCATGTGTGCGTCCAGAAATTCATATTATGATTTTATCTCTTATCAATATATTACATGTGCGCGCGTTGATCTGCATGTTCATACATTCATACATACTTATATGTACATATATTTGTACACATTGCCGAACAAATAATGCACAAGCATACAAACATATGCGTACACATGTGAATATGTCACCAACAAAAAATAGAAGCATTGTTCTACAAAAACAATTGTCTAAATAGCAGAAGCATCACAAGTCAATATGGCAGCCGAATTGGCGAAGCCCAAATGTAGTAAATTTTACAACAAAAACGATTTCATTCATAGACGCAGGCGCATATGCCACAAGCGACCTCGCTTCATTCATAAAAACAGACGCCGTAACATCTCCCCGAGCATGCCTTTGCCCACAAGCGTCTTTTCGCGACGATGGCAAAAGCTAAAAATCATAAATTGAACATCTTCTGGTGTTTGCTCTAAGAAAGAAGTGAGAAAAGCGGCAACATAGGAGTTGTCGATTTATAATATTTGTCTAAAATATTTTTCCGTGACAAAAATCTGCGTCGATATGTATTCATGCCCATGCGTATACATACATACATACATATTTACGCACGTTGGATGGCGAAGCTGCTACAGGGGCAAGGGAAGCGGTGACAATTGGCGGCCATTAGTTTTTTTTTTCGGCGCAGCCATTGGTTGACCGTGACAACGGAGATGCGAAAAGACGCGTGCGACACTTGTTATTATGAATGTATGTACATATGCATGTGGCTCGCATTTGCTTTCGTAAACATTCAAATGCGCCTAAGAAATAATATAAGTATGTATGTATATGCAATAGAAATTCTATTGGTACAAATAGAAATGATAACGAAATAATGCGAATATGCACATTTCATGAAGGTCATCAATTTTCTTTGAAGAAATGAAGATTATTTTGCACATCTTCACTTTGTAATAGTCGAAATAAATATTAATTTATTTAAAAATTAAAAAATAAAAATAAAGAGAAATAAAATTAAAATAATTTTTCCCGATTTTGTAAAAAAAATTAAAATTTTTACCATTTTTCGGAAATGAACCATTTTGATACAAAATAATCACGCATATGTGACAATGGTTCATGTACTAATACAACATAAGCATGTACATATGTATATGTCACTCGGAGAATGCTTTTTTACATTCTTTTTGTGACTTTGTATGTATATTTTGTATATTTTTCTACAAAGCAATTCTCTTTATTTATTCTCAGTCATTTTACATAAATTTCTGCCACTGCACGTGCTCAATTATGCTAAATAGCAGCGAGCACGGCGAATTCCCTAATAAAAATCTATCAGCTCTGTTAGCCGCGCAATCGAACCATCATACAGATTTCGATTTGCACCTTCTCTATGTTTTTAGTTTCTCTGGTATTACTACCTAAATATACATTTTATATGGGTTTGACAGGTCATATACATATGTATTTATAAACAAAAATATGTAAATAGTATATGTATATTTGCTTTAATTATACTCATGTGCTCATATATAATTATGTAAATATGATAGACCAAGCGCGTTTTTTGCTTTCATGTCAACGAGTCAATCTGTCGACACAGCATTGTGTTGTTGGTAGAAAATCCGAGCTGTGCCGAAAAAATATGCAAACGATCGTCTATTGTCACCGCTTCCCTTGCCGCTTTAACAGCTTCGCCGGCAAACTTGCGTAAATATGTAGGAATATATGTATATGTATGAGTCTGCATACATATCGACGAAGATTTTTGCGAGCCATGGAAAAATATTTAAGAATTGACAAATATTATAAATCGACAACAGTATGCTGCCACTTTTGTCACTTCTTTCTGTGTTTTGCGAGTTTGTGGGGTTGACACTTTTCCTTTTTAGCAAAATATCAGAAATTGTTCAATTTATGATTTTTAGCTTTTGCCATCGTCGCGAAAAGACGCTTGTAGGCAAAGGCATGCTCGGGGAGATGACACCATTTGCTTTTATGAATGAAGCGAGTTTGCCGGTTGACAGTGCGCTTGCGTTCATGAATGAAAAAGTTGTTGTTGTGTGTTTTTCTACAAATTTGGCCATCGACTATTTGGCCAGAGAAACTAAAAACATAGAGAAGGTGCAAATCGAAATCTGTATGATGGTTCGATTGCGCGGCTAACAGAGCTGATAGATTTTTATTAGGGAATTCGCCGTGCTCGCTGCTATTTAGCATAATTGAGCACGTGCAGTGGCAGAAATTTATGTAAAATGACTGAGAAT
This sequence comes from Bactrocera zonata, assembly GCA_037783105.1. Classification (NCBI taxonomy): domain Eukaryota; kingdom Metazoa; phylum Arthropoda; class Insecta; order Diptera; family Tephritidae; genus Bactrocera; species Bactrocera zonata. The sequence continues at coordinate 102,442 of JBAWJQ010001242.1, read as the reverse complement.
AAATAAAGAGAATTGCTTTGTAGAAAAATATACAAAATATACATACAAAGTCACAAAAAGAATGTAAAAAAGCATTCTCCGAGTGACATATACATATGTACATGCTTATGTTGTATTAGTACATGAACCATTGTCACATATGCGTGATTATTTTGTATCAAAATGGTTCATTTCCGAAAAATGGTAAAAATTTTAATTTTTTTTACAAAATCGGGAAAAATTAGGAAAAATTATTTTAATTTTATTTCTCTTTATTTTTATTTTTTAATTTTTAAATAAATTAATATTTATTTCGACTATTACAAAGTGAAGATGTGCAAAATGATCTTCATTTCTTCAAAGAAAATTGATGACCTTCATGAAATATGCATATTCGCATTATTTCGTTATCATTTCCATATTTGTACCAATAGAATTTCTATGACACATACATACATATGTATGTATATTATTTCTTTGGCACATTTGTATGTTTACCAAAGCAAATGCGAGCCACATACATATGTACATACATACATACATTCATAATAACAAGTGTCGCACGCATCTTTCGCATCTCCTTTGTCACAACATTGGCAGAAAGTCCCAGCTGTGCTTCCCTTGCCTCTGTAGCAGCTTCGCCAACAAACTAGCGTAAATATGTATGTATGTATACGTATGAGCATGAATACATATCGACGCAGATTTTTGTCACGGAAAAATATTTTAGACAAATATTATAAATCGACAACTCCTATGTTGCCACTTTTCTCACTTCTTTCTTCAAACAAACACCAGAAGATGTTCAATTTATGATTTTTAGCTTTTGCCATCGTCGCGAAAAGACGCTTGTTGGCAAAGGCATGCTCGGGGAGATGTTACGGCGTCTGTGTATATGAATGAAGCGAGGTCGCTTGTGGCATATGCGCCTGCGTTTATGAATGAAATCGTTTTTGTTGTAAAATTTACTACATTTGGGCTTCGCCAATTCGGCTGCCATATTGACTTTTGATGCTTTTGCTATTTAGGCAATTGTTGTTTTTGTAGAACAATGCTTCCATTTTTTGTTGGTGACATATTCACATGTGTACGCATATGTTTGTATGCTTGTGCATTATTTGTTCGGCAATGTATACAAATATATGTACATATAAGTATATATGAACGTATGAACATGCAGATCAATGCGCGTACATGTAATATATTGATAAGTGATAAAATCATAATATGAATTTCTGAACGCGCACATGCGTATACATACATACATATGTATAATCAAATGAGTAGATAATAAGATTAATATGATAGACGATATAGTATGTATGTATTTATATATTGTTGTGCAATGCAATTTCTATTACTAAGAAACATAATACAAAAATGTTTATTAGTATAGTATATTATGTAAAAATCATAGAAAATTATTAAATATTCAAGTCCAAATTGACTGTAAATAGTACTATGCATGCATTCATAAAAAATTATACTCATATCATAATTATGTTTACAAGTCAATATTCAATTGCCGACGGCAAAATGCAAAAGCATACACATACATACTTATTTGCATACATTGCGATTCCCAAGTTGGAAAATTGAAGCATGAAAATATAACAAAGTTGGGAGATCATAAGGAGCAGCATGCATATGTTTATGTCTTCATATTCATATTCAATGCATGCTTATGTTTACATATGTCTTCATATTCATATTCATGCATACAATATATTTATGTCTCTGCATATTCTTGCGTATGTGAGACAGAGAACATGATGTATTTTGTACACATTTTTCGGTGTCAAAATGAAACAAAATATAAACAAGCAAAACGAAATTCTTCGTTGCGAGTCTCTTCATATCAGTGGTCGGCATTTCTTAGCACAATTGTGCAAACTAACTTCACACGTACGCTTACGCTCTATCGTTCAGTCGTTGTCGAGCCAGCAACGAATTAACATCGCGGAAGACTATAGCGCAAAACCAAATATGCCCTGCGAGAAATATTTTATGATTCTAAATGCCTTTGGCGCCATGCAATGCTTTTTATGTTCAAAGTCTTTTAAAGATAATAGGGAATATATTCTTAAAAGACATTTTGTTAATTTTCATTATACTATTAATTAATTAATAATTTTAATTCCAATTTCTCACTGGGCTACTTTTTTTTCGTGCTCACCAACACAGTGACAGATCCTCTCATGCCGACCACTGCTTCATATTCATTTCATATTCTCGGTTAGAATATGTGAGAGAATGGTAAAAAATGTTAAAATTGCGGGGCGAAATCAGACTCACAATGTTAACGAATCCGGCGAATTCCCTAATAAAAATCTATCAAATGTTCGCAGTCGAACCTGCACCTTCTCTCTACTTTTAGTTTCTCTGGTATTACTACCTAAATATACATTTTATATGGGTTTGACAGGTCATATACATATGTATTTATAAACAAAAATATGTAAATAGTATATGTATATTTGCTTTAATTATACTCATGTGCTCATATATAATTATGTAAATATGATAGACCAAGCGCGTTTTTTGCTTTCATGTCAACGAGTCAATCTGTCGACACAGCATTGTGTTGTTGGTAGAAAATCCGAGCTGTGCCGAAAAAATATGCAAACGATCGTCTATTGTCACCGCTTCCCTTGCCGCTTTAACAGCTTCGCCGGCAAACTTGCGTAAATATGTAGGAATATATGTATATGTATGAGTCTGCATACATATCGACGAAGATTTTTGCGAGCCATGGAAAAATATTTAAGAATTGACAAATATTATAAATCGACAACAGTATGCTGCCACTTTTGTCACTTCTTTCTGTGTTTTGCGAGTTTGTGGGGTTGACACTTTTCCTTTTTAGCAAAATATCAGAAATTGTTCAATTTATGATTTTTAGCTTTTGCCATCGTCGCGAAAAGACGCTTGTTGGCAAAGGCATGCTCGGGGAGATGTTACGGCGTCTGTGTATATGAATGAAGCGAGGTCGCTTGTGGCATATGCGCCTGCGTTTATGAATGAAATCGTTTTTGTTGTAAAATTTACTACATTTGGGCTTCGCCAATTCGGCTGCCATATTGACTTTTGATGCTTTTGCTATTTAGGCAATTGTTGTTTTTGTAGAACAATGCTTCCATTTTTTGTTGGTGACATATTCACATGTGTACGCATATGTTTGTATGCTTGTGCATTATTTGTTCGGCAATGTGTACAAATATATGTACATATAAGTATGTATGAATGTATGAACATGCAGATCAACGCGCGCACATGTAATATATTGATAAGTGATAAAATCATAATATGAATTTCTGGACGCGCACATGCGTATACATATATATAATCATATGAGTAGATAATAAGATTAATATGATAGGCGATATATGTATGTATTTATATATTGTTGTGCAATGCAATTTCTATTACTAAGAAACATAATACAAAAATGTTTATTAGTATAGTATATTATGTAAAAATCACATAAAATTATTAAATATTCAAGTCCAAATTGACTGTAAATATTACTATGCATGCATTCATAAAAAATTATACTCATATCATAATTATATTTACATGTCAATATTGAATTGCCGACGGCAAAACGCAAAAGCATACATACTTATTTGCATACCTATTGCGATTCCCAAGTTGAAAAATTGAAGCATGAAAATATAACAAAGTTGGGAGATCATAAGGAGCAGCATGCATATGTTTATGTCTTCATATTCATATTCAATGCATGCTTATGTTTACATATGTCTTCATATTCATATTCATGCATACATATATTTATGTCTCTTCATATTCTTAGGTATGTGAGACAGAGAACATAATGTGTTTTGTACACATTTTTCGGTGTCAAAAATGAAACAAAATATAAACAAGCAAAACGAAATTCTTTGTTGGGAGCCTCTTCATATTCTCTGCTTGGGTATATATGCCATTTCATCATATTTCTCTTCATATTCTCTGTTAGAATGTGTGAGGGAATTGTAAACAATGTTAAAATTGTGAAGCGAATTCCGACCTACAATGTTAACAAATGCGGCGAATTCCCTAATAAAAATCTATCAAATGTTCGCAGTCGAACCTGCACCTTCTCTATACTTTTAAGTTCTCTGCCTTCACAAGTGTTTTGCTGCCAATTCCTGAAATACCACTCATTATATTTATGCGCCACATAAGCATTCGAGTGACACTTGCAACAATATCGACAAAGGCAACAGCAACTCTTGCCTTGGCTAGCCAGAGAAACTAAAAACATAGAGAAGGTGCAAATCGAAATCTGTATGATGGTTCGATTGCGCGGCTAACAGAGCTGATAGATTTTTATTAGGGAATTCGCCGTGCTCGCTGCTATTTAGCATAATTGAGCACGTGCAGTGGCAGAAATTTATGTAAAATGACTGAGAATAAATAAAGAGAATTGCTTTGTAGAAAAATATACAAAATATACATACAAAGTCACAAAAAGAATGTAAAAAAGCATTCTCCGAGTGACATATACATATGTACATGCTTATGTTGTATTAGTACATGAACCATTGTCACATATGCGTGATTATTTTGTATCAAAATGGTTCATTTCCGAAAAATGGTAAAAATTTTAATTTTTTTTACAAAATCGGGAAAAATTAGGAAAAATTATTTTAATTTTATTTCTCTTTATTTTTATTTTTTAATTTTTAAATAAATTAATATTTATTTCGACTATTACAAAGTGAAGATGTGCAAAATGATCTTCATTTCTTCAAAGAAAATTGATGACCTTCATGAAATATGCATATTCGCATTATTTCGTTATCATTTCCATATTTGTACCAATAGAATTTCTATGACACATACATACATATGTATGTATATTATTTCTTTGGCACATTTGTATGTTTACCAAAGCAAATGCGAGCCACATACATATGTACATACATACATACATTCATAATAACAAGTGTCGCACGCATCTTTCGCATCTCCTTTGTCACAACATTGGCAGAAAGTCCCAGCTGTGCTTCCTTGCCTCTGTAGCAGCTTCGCCAACAAACTAGCGTAAATATGTATGTATGTATACGTATGAGCATGAATACATATCGACGCAGATTTTTGTCACGGAAAAATATTTTAGACAAATATTATAAATCGACAACTCCTATGTTGCCACTTTTCTCACTTCTTTCTTCAAACAAACACCAGAAGATGTTCAATTTATGATTTTTAGCTTTTGCCATCGTCGCGAAAAGACGCTTGTTGGCAAAGGCATGCTCGGGGAGATGTTACGGCGTCTGTGTATATGAATGAAGCGAGGTCGCTTGTGGCATATGCGCCTGCGTTTATGAATGAAATCGTTTTTGTTGTAAAATTTACTACATTTGGGCTTCGCCAATTCGGCTGCCATATTGACTTTTGATGCTTTTGCTATTTAGGCAATTGTTGTTTTTGTAGAACAATGCTTCCATTTTTTGTTGGTGACATATTCACATGTGTACGCATATGTTTGTATGCTTGTGCATTATTTGTTCGGCAATGTGTACAAATATATGTACATATAAGTATGTATGAATGTATGAACATGCAGATCAACGCGCGCACATGTAATATATTGATAAGTGATAAAATCATAATATGAATTTCTGGACGCGCACATGCGTATACATATATATAATCATATGAGTAGATAATAAGATTAATATGATAGGCGATATATGTATGTATTTATATATTGTTGTGCAATGCAATTTCTATTACTAAGAAACATAATACAAAAATGTTTATTAGTATAGTATATTATGTAAAAATCACATAAAATTATTAAATATTCAAGTCCAAATTGACTGTAAATATTACTATGCATGCATTCATAAAAAATTATACTCATATCATAATTATATTTACATGTCAATATTGAATTGCCGACGGCAAAACGCAAAAGCATACATACTTATTTGCATACCTATTGCGATTCCCAAGTTGAAAAATTGAAGCATGAAAATATAACAAAGTTGGGAGATCATAAGGAGCAGCATGCATATGTTTATGTCTTCATATTCATATTCAATGCATGCTTATGTTTACATATGTCTTCATATTCATATTCATGCATACATATATTTATGTCTCTTCATATTCTTAGGTATGTGAGACAGAGAACATAATGTGTTTTGTACACATTTTTCGGTGTCAAAAATGAAACAAAATATAAACAAGCAAAACGAAATTCTTTGTTGGGAGCCTCTTCATATTCTCTGCTTGGGTATATATGCCATTTCATCATATTTCTCTTCATATTCTCTGTTAGAATGTGTGAGGGAATTGTAAACAATGTTAAAATTGTGAAGCGAATTCCGACCTACAATGTTAACAAATGCGGCGAATTCCCTAATAAAAATCTATCAAATGTTCGCAGTCGAACCTGCACCTTCTCTATACTTTTAAGTTCTCTGGGCTAGCGGTGCTGCCTCAATAGAGGCTGTCAAGAGATTACTGCAATATCATTTCATCAGTTCGTTCATCTTACACACACACATATACATATATATAGAACTCTATATACAAGACAGAACTCAACTCGTTTCTATGAGTAGAAACAGCGGAGGTACTGTGACAGAGAACGTAAAGTATAGAGAAGGTGCAAATCGAAATCTGCATGATGGTTCGATTGCGCGGCTAACAGAGCTGATAGATTTTTATTAGGGAATTCGCCGTGCTCGCTGCTATTTAGCATAATTGAGCACGTGGAGTTTCAGAAAAATATGTAAAATGACTGAGAATAAATAAAGAGAATTGCTTTGTAGAAAAATATACATACAAAGTCACAAAAAGAATGTAAAAAAGCATTCTCCGAGTGACATATACATATGTACATGCTTATGTTGTATTAGTACATGAACCATTGTCACACATGCGTGATTATTTTGTATCAAATGAACCATTTTTTTCCGAAAAATGGTAAAAATTTTAATTTTTTTTACAAAATCGGGAAAAATTAGGAAAAATTATTTTAATTTTATTTCTCTTTATTTTTATTTTTTAATTTTTAAATAAATTAATATTTATTTCGACTATTACAAAGTGAAGATGTGCAAAATGATCTTCATTTCTTCAAAAAATTAATGACCTTCATGAAATATGCATATTCGCATTATTTCGTTATCATTCCCATATTTGTACCAATAGAATTTCTATGACACATACATATGTATGTATATTATTTCTTTGGCACATTTGTATGTTTACGAAAGCAAATGCGAGCTACATACATATGTACATACATACATAATAACAAGTGTCGCACGCGTCTTTTCGCATCTCCGTTGTCACGGTCAACCAATAGCCGAAACGTATGTTTTTTCAAAGAATCAATCACAACATTGTGTTGTTGGCAGAAAATCCGAGTTGTGCCGAAAAAAAATAAACTAATGGCCGCCGATTGTCACCGCTTCCCTTGCCCCTGTAGCAGCTTCGCCTTCCAACGTGCGTGAATATGTATGTATGTATGTGTGTATACGTATGAGCATGAATACATATCGACGCAAATTTTTGTCACGGAAAAATATTTTAGACAAATATTGTAAATCGACAACTCCTATGTTGCCACTTTTCTCACTTCTTTCTTCAAACAAACACCAGAAGATGTTCAATTTATGATTTTTAGCTTTTGCCATAAAATAAAAGGCAAAAATTAAAAATGAATTCTGTCGAGCTTCGAACCCTTATGCTCGTCGTGGCTTTTCAAGCGCTTACCACCAGCACCACCATCGACTCTTATGTTACGTTGTCCTGATTATGGTTTGGATGAAAGAAATATACAATGGATCGCCGATTGTTACAGCTTTCCTTGCTGCTGGAACAGCATGGTAAGCAAACTAGCGTAAATATGTATGCAAATTAATTCCCGTAACGAGGGAATTTATAAAAAAATATATTTTTATATCCGCGAACGCGCGGATTAAAAGAAAACGCTTGTAGTTAGCGTGGATTGCCAGATACAAATCTATCTTTATTTCTAAAATACTAGTATTTATACAATTTTGTTTTATTGACTTAAGGTTAAAGCTGAAGTTACATTTTTAGCTATGACAGCAATTTCCAGCAGAACGTTAAGCGTTCTGTTTTCTTTACAAATGTTATTGTTATGCCTTCTTGTGAGGGCGAGCGATATTGCTTTGATAAAAATGGATTATTGGAATCAGGACGGAAAAAGCATATTGAATTCTTAAATCATCAAAAACGTTAATAGTGTAATTGCAGAGTGCAAAGATTCAATTTTGTTTACAGTTATGGTAAGGTTTCTATGCGGAGGCTATCGTTAACTCCCCCCTTCCTAAGATGAATCGTCCCCGATTCACTATTATTTTGAGTTAATTTATGTATTTGATTTAAAAGAGCATTATATGTGACTTCTTGCAATTGCACATTTTCTATTGGTTTGGGAATTTCGCGAGATTTTTTTAATTTTAATATTATGTAAGTTAAGAAAAGTATTCCCAAGATTAAAATTATGTACCAAAAATATGAATGGACTGTGATATGCTTATTCCGTTCTGCTAAAATGTTTATATTATCTAATTTTAACAGTTTATTAGTTGTTTCAATATATTCTAAAATTTCAAAATTATTGATATGGTTATTTTTCAGATAATTCCAGATTTTTGTTTCTATATTTTCATAAGTTTGATTATTAATTACTGTATTATTTTCAAATGTAATTAAATATGTTCCAGTTAGTGTTTGATTGTTTACAATATTTTTTCCTGAAATTAATATTGCTCCTGGTTTTATTTCTTCAATTTTCAAGTTTTTCTCTTTTAGTTTTTTACATTTTCCTTGTTTTTTATTTAATATTTCTGACAAACATGTACTTTCTTTATTTAATTTGCAATATGTTTTTGTAATTTCAGTTTTACAATTTTGTATATTAAAAAAATTATTATTACAATATGTTATGTTTTGATCAATTATAAGCTTACCATCTAATTGAGCTATGGCTCTTACATCGTAGTACTTACATGTTAGTTCTATTTTAGGATATTTAATATAAATTATTATTATGTTTTCTTTTTGGGCTATTTTAAATTTAGAGATGTCCATTAAATCTGTTATAGTCATAATACCGTGTTGGTAATATGTTATGTTTTTCAATTCATCATAATGTAAAATTGTTGGATTTAAAATCCCAATTTTACCAAAAGTTATTGTATTTATTAAATTTTGCAGTTCATGTGTAATATATTGGTTTCGTTTTCTTATTATTTTCCTGTTTATGGTATCGCCTTTAATATTATTTATTGTTTCAGTTAATTCTGTTATTATTTTAAAAATTTCTGAATTGGTTGTAAATTGCTTATTGTTATTTATTATCAGTTCGTCCAATTTATTATTAATTTTTACAATGTCGTCATGGTCTGGTGTACCAGCTATCCATTTCCAAAGAGTTCCTAATTCATTTATACCCCTTTTTTGCCGAAAATTAGTTTGTTTTAATTGTTCTAATAAAGTTTTTATTATCAAAATTTCAGATTCTGTTTCCTGTGTAATAACTCCTAAGCTATCGTGATTTTGTTCATTAATACTGTAAAAATTTCTATTTTCGTCTGCTATTATATTTTCAAAATAAGATAAATTAGTAATGTGGAATAGGTCCCCGTATTCTTCATAAATGGAAACATCTCCATTTTCGATAAGTACGTAGTCTTGTCGAGTATAGTCTATAACATCAGCGGTTGCTGAGCTGATTAGTGCAGTCAAAATTAAAATGATCATATTGGAAACCTATAAAATTATGATTTTATATTATCTTTATGAATAATTCTGTTTCTATTATTAATTATTATGTTATTCCCCAAGTTTTCTCTAACTTGTTGTTTTTTATATTTAGGTTCTAATTTATTTCTCTCTCCTATTATTTACTCATAAATAATTTATCCAGGGTGAAATGGGAAGCTTGTACTATTGCCTGAATATATTTGAGCAATTTTTTCCTTTTTTTGTGTTAATTCTTCGAAACTATTCTCATCGGTAATATTGAAATTATTTATTTTTAAGATATTAATACCTCCTTTTTTTGGAGTATATTTTTTTATTTTATTGTCGGCATTATCATCGGCTGGCGTTGTAGAACTTTTTCGTTCCACAATATATTTTTTATTTAATTTGCCGGTATTATCATCGGCTGGCGTTGTAGAACTTCTTTGTTCCACAATAAATTTTTTATTTAATTTGCCGGTATTATCATCGGCTGGCGTTGTAGAACTTCTTTGTTCCACAATAAATTTTTTATTTAAATTGCCGGTATTATCATCGGCTGGCGTTGTAGAACTTTTTCGTTCCACAATATATTTTTTTAATATAATATTGCCGGTAGTTGCTTCGGCTGGTTTTACGGAATCTTTATGTTCCTTAATTTTTTTATTTATACCGGTATTTACCACGGTTAAATGTGCAGAATCTTTTTGTTCCTCGATTTCTAAGTTTTCTCCTTTTTTATTTTCAAAATAAATGTTCATACTGTTTGCTTCATTTTTATTATTATTTTTTTCCATATAATTTATTTTCCTATTGGGCACGTCGATAAGTGCCTCAATTTTTTTAAGGAAATTATATCCTAATAGGAGATCCGATTCTATACCTTCTATTTCGTAGAAAATTTCCTCGACCCCAAATATGGTTATTATATGGTAATGCTTTATTATGGAATAGCCGTTCACGGTTTTTATCCGTTTATAAATGGCTAGTTCCTTTTTGTTATTATAAACCTCAGGCTTAATGTAGCAAGAGGTTGCTCCTGTATCGATTAGAGCCTTTAAACTTTTCTTTATTTTTGAGTCGTAGAGCTTTAGATAGGGGAGTTCATCCCCTCTTTGTCTAAAAAATGACTTTCATTCATGTTGTTTATCTTCTGGGTTTTCTCCTGTGGGCGAAAGCTATAATTGCTTTCCCTTGGTCGTTTTATTCCTTGGATGTTTCTATTTGGAATATACCTATTTGGTTGGTCCATATTGGCTTGATGGCTTGTAGTGGCCAATGGTTTTCCAAAATTTTGGTATTTATGGCTATTGTTTAGTTGGGGCTTTGGGTAATTTTCCCTTCGGTATGATCTAGACATAGATGGATCTATATCCATTGGTTCTGGTTTTGGCATGTTGCTCCTCTGATGAAATCGTAAATTATTACTTGGATAAAACTGTTTAACTCTTGTCCTTTCATTTGCAAAATTTTGTGCAAATCGAGCTCTCTGATTATTGGACTCTAATTCCTGAGCTTTGGCCAATGCGTCGGGCAAATCTTCCGGACAGAGGGAAAATATAATATCTCTTAATGGAGCGTTAAGCCCAGTTATAAATATTCTAAGAGCCTGGTCTCTATTCTTTTTATTCAATTCTTTTGTTATTGGTGCGGCCCCTCCATAAGTCATAATGGTTTTATTAATCATCAACGTTAGTTTTTTGTTAACTAAATTATAATATTCAATGACCGTCATTGAGCCTTGTCGTAGAACACTCATTTCTTGTTCTATGATATGTATCGGACGTTTGTCCGAATACGCAAAATCGAGACGCGCAATTATCGCGTCAAAATTTAACACAGTACCATGGTTGGTTAATGTGTCATTTGCTTCTAGTGTAATTTTGTTACGCAAAATCGTAAGGGCTGCGAAGTACTTTCGGCTACCTCTTACATATAAGCTCATAACGTTATGTGCGGCTTCGCGCCAGCTAACATAAGCGTTTATCCTTCCTGAGAATTCTGGTAAGGATTTTATAACATCTAGTGACTCATGACATTGAATGTTGTCATTTATTATTTCCGTCTGAAAATCTGTTACTCTGTGTGTTTCAATTTCAACTTGATTTTTTAATCTGTCAATTTCTTGCCTTAATGTAATATTGCTTTCCGCAATTAGGCGCGTAATTAAATCTATCGTTAATCCTGCCTCATTAGTCATGATTAATTATTATTATTTTTTTAGTTTAGAGAAAGAACTTTCTTATTATTTTATACTTGTATAATCTCTTCTAGGAAGAGATGCTCTTCTATTCTGGAGGGTCCTATTATGTAGGATTCGCAGAATTGAGCTAAGTTATGGGGGTCTTTTTATTTTGTTATGCGGCTGGTCGAGCCCTAATTTATATTTGTATAATCTCTTCTAGGAAGAGATGCTCTTCTATTCTGGAGGGTCCTTTTATGTAGGATTCGCAGAATTGAGCTAAGTTATGGAGGTCTTTTTATTTTGTTATGCGGCTGGTCGAGCCCTAATTTATATTTGTATAATCTCTTCTAGGAAGAGATGCTCTTCTATTCTGGAGGGTCCTTTTATGTAGGATTCGCAGAATTGAGCTAAGTTATGGAGGTCTTTTTATTTTGTTATGTGGCTGGTCGAGCCTTAATTTATATTTGTATTTTATCGCAGTTAATCGCAGAGTTTTTTTTATTTTAAGCTGGAGGGTCCCCCGAAGGTGGTGAATCGCAGCTTTAATTTATTTTATTATTGGTTGCACAAACTAGAAATTATGTTTTATTTTTTTTCTGGGGCACTTTTTCTCTTCGTGATCCCCACCGCAATTTTTACAATAGTATAATCTAATATACTTAGGTTTAGTTTGGGTGTTCCCCATAAATACATATATATATATATATATATAATTTATAATTTTAACATATTTATTTTAATTTTAACTTACTAATATATATTCCGTCGCTGTCAATAAATTCCCTCTGATGATGCTGATAATAGTTGCTTTAGATACAGTAAGCTGGTCAATTCCATGAAAAATCGCACTAGGCTCGTTGTTGAAGCTAAGGGGGTCATATGTATATTTGACGATGAGTGGTCTCCCTCCAAAATCCCTTTATTTTCTTGCTGTTCTCTGCTTCTGTTGCTTTTGTTGCCGCTATTTATTGTTCTTGTTGTTTTGTAATTATTTCTGCTACTGTTGTTGCCTCTGTTACTTAGTTGTTTTAGAGTTCTTGCTTTGTTTTTGTTGTTAGTGTTCTTAAGCACTTGTTTTATTCTTGTTGTTTTTAACTTTGCTTTATCTGGTATTAATTCTTTTAATTGACCCTCTTTTTGTATTTGTTGGGGCGTGTTATCACTTTAATTATGTTTTGATTTTCACTTAAAATCTGGCTTTATAATTCATCAATTTTTAACTGAGATAAACAAGCAAAACGATCCGTTATTTTAACTTTTTATTTGTGGTAAGCACTTTTTTTGAATTCATGCCCCACGTTGGGCGCCAATTAATTCCCGTAACGAGGGAATTTATAAAAAAATATATTTTTATATCCGCGAACGCGCGGATTAAAAGAAAACGCTTGTAGTTAGCGTGGATTGCCAGATACAAATCTATCTTTATTTCTAAAATACTAGTATTTATACAATTTTGTTTTATTGACTTAAGGTTAAAGCTGAAGTTACATTTTTAGCTATGACAGCAATTTCCAGCAGAACGTTAAGCGTTCTGTTTTCTTTACAAATGTTATTGTTATGCCTTCTTGTGAGGGCGAGCGATATTGCTTTGATAAAAATGGATTATTGGAATCAGGACGGAAAAAGCATATTGAATTCTTAAATCATCAAAAACGTTAATAGTGTAATTGCAGAGTGCAAAGATTCAATTTTGTTTACAGTTATGGTAAGGTTTCTATGCGGAGGCTATCGTTAACTTGCATATGTATGAGCTTGCATACATATCGACGCAAATTTTTGCGAGCCACAGAAAAATACTTATTTTAGAATTGACAAATATTTTAAATCGACAAGAGCTATATTGCCACTTTTTTCGCTTCTTTCTGTGAAGAATCATCAGAAAGTTGTTCAATTTATGATTTTTAGCTTTTGCCATCGTCGCGAAAAGACGCTTGTAGGCAAAGGCATGCTCGGGGAGATGTTACGGCGTCTGTGTATATGAATGAAGCGAGGTCGCTTGTGGCATATGCGCCTGCGTTTATGAATGAAATCGTTTTTGTTGTAAAATTTACTACATTTGGGCTTCGCCAATTCGGCTGCCATATTGACTTTTGATGCTTTTGCTATTTAGGCAATTGTTGTTTTTGTAGAACAATGCTTCCATTTTTTGTTGGTGACATATTCACATGTGTACGCATATGTTTGTATGCTTGTGCATTATTTGTTCGGCAATGTGTACAAATATATGTACATATAAGTATGTATGAATGTATGAACATGCAGATCAACGCGCGCACATGTAATATATTGATAAGTGATAAAATCATAATATGAATTTCTGGACGCGCACATGCGTATACATATATATAATCATATGAGTAGATAATAAGATTAATATGATAGGCGATATATGTATGTATTTATATATTGTTGTGCAATGCAATTTCTATTACTAAGAAACATAATACAAAAATGTTTATTAGTATAGTATATTATGTAAAAATCACATAAAATTATTAAATATTCAAGTCCAAATTGACTGTAAATATTACTATGCATGCATTCATAAAAAATTATACTCATATCATAATTATATTTACATGTCAATATTGAATTGCCGACGGCAAAACGCAAAAGCATACATACTTATTTGCATACCTATTGCGATTCCCAAGTTGAAAAATTGAAGCATGAAAATATAACAAAGTTGGGAGATCATAAGGAGCAGCATGCATATGTTTATGTCTTCATATTCATATTCAATGCATGCTTATGTCAGAGAAACTAAAAACATAGAGAAGGTGCAAATCGAAATCTGTATGATGGTTCGATTGCGCGGCTAACAGAGCTGATAGATTTTTATTAGGGAATTCGCCGTGCTCGCTGCTATTTAGCATAATTGAGCACGTGCAGTGGCAGAAATTTATGTAAAATGACTGAGAATAAATAAAGAGAATTGCTTTGTAGAAAAATATACAAAATATACATACAAAGTCACAAAAAGAATGTAAAAAAGCATTCTCCGAGTGACATATACATATGTACATGCTTATGTTGTATTAGTACATGAACCATTGTCACATATGCGTGATTATTTTGTATCAAAATGGTTCATTTCCGAAAAATGGTAAAAATTTTAATTTTTTTTACAAAATCGGGAAAAATTAGGAAAAATTATTTTAATTTTATTTCTCTTTATTTTTATTTTTTAATTTTTAAATAAATTAATATTTATTTCGACTATTACAAAGTGAAGATGTGCAAAATGATCTTCATTTCTTCAAAGAAAATTGATGACCTTCATGAAATATGCATATTCGCATTATTTCGTTATCATTTCCATATTTGTACCAATAGAATTTCTATGACACATACATACATATGTATGTATATTATTTCTTTGGCACATTTGTATGTTTACCAAAGCAAATGCGAGCCACATACATATGTACATACATACATACATTCATAATAACAAGTGTCGCACGCATCTTTCGCATCTCCTTTGTCACAACATTGGCAGAAAGTCCCAGCTGTGCTTCCCTTGCCTCTGTAGCAGCTTCGCCAACAAACTAGCGTAAATATGTATGTATGTATACGTATGAGCATGAATACATATCGACGCAGATTTTTGTCACGGAAAAATATTTTAGACAAATATTATAAATCGACAACTCCTATGTTGCCACTTTTCTCACTTCTTTCTTCAAACAAACACCAGAAGATGTTCAATTTATGATTTTTAGCTTTTGCCATCGTCGCGAAAAGACGCTTGTTGGCAAAGGCATGCTCGGGGAGATGTTACGGCGTCTGTGTATATGAATGAAGCGAGGTCGCTTGTGGCATATGCGCCTGCGTTTATGAATGAAATCGTTTTTGTTGTAAAATTTACTACATTTGGGCTTCGCCAATTCGGCTGCCATATTGACTTTTGATGCTTTTGCTATTTAGGCAATTGTTGTTTTTGTAGAACAATGCTTCCATTTTTTGTTGGTGACATATTCACATGTGTACGCATATGTTTGTATGCTTGTGCATTATTTGTTCGGCAATGTATACAAATATATGTACATATAAGTATATATGAACGTATGAACATGCAGATCAATGCGCGTACATGTAATATATTGATAAGTGATAAAATCATAATATGAATTTCTGAACGCGCACATGCGTATACATACATACATATGTATAATCAAATGAGTAGATAATAAGATTAATATGATAGACGATATAGTATGTATGTATTTATATATTGTTGTGCAATGCAATTTCTATTACTAAGAAACATAATACAAAAATGTTTATTAGTATAGTATATTATGTAAAAATCATAGAAAATTATTAAATATTCAAGTCCAAATTGACTGTAAATAGTACTATGCATGCATTCATAAAAAATTATACTCATATCATAATTATGTTTACAAGTCAATATTCAATTGCCGACGGCAAAATGCAAAAGCATACACATACATACTTATTTGCATACATTGCGATTCCCAAGTTGGAAAATTGAAGCATGAAAATATAACAAAGTTGGGAGATCATAAGGAGCAGCATGCATATGTTTATGTCTTCATATTCATATTCAATGCATGCTTATGTTTACATATGTCTTCATATTCATATTCATGCATACAATATATTTATGTCTCTGCATATTCTTGCGTATGTGAGACAGAGAACATGATGTATTTTGTACACATTTTTCGGTGTCAAAATGAAACAAAATATAAACAAGCAAAACGAAATTCTTCGTTGCGAGTCTCTTCATATCAGTGGTCGGCATTTCTTAGCACAATTGTGCAAACTAACTTCACACGTACGCTTACGCTCTATCGTTCAGTCGTTGTCGAGCCAGCAACGAATTAACATCGCGGAAGACTATAGCGCAAAACCAAATATGCCCTGCGAGAAATATTTTATGATTCTAAATGCCTTTGGCGCCATGCAATGCTTTTTATGTTCAAAGTCTTTTAAAGATAATAGGGAATATATTCTTAAAAGACATTTTGTTAATTTTCATTATACTATTAATTAATTAATAATTTTAATTCCAATTTCTCACTGGGCTACTTTTTTTTCGTGCTCACCAACACAGTGACAGATCCTCTCATGCCGACCACTGCTTCATATTCATTTCATATTCTCGGTTAGAATATGTGAGAGAATGGTAAAAAATGTTAAAATTGCGGGGCGAAATCAGACTCACAATGTTAACGAATCCGGCGAATTCCCTAATAAAAATCTATCAAATGTTCGCAGTCGAACCTGCACCTTCTCTCTACTTTTAGTTTCTCTGGTATTACTACCTAAATATACATTTTATATGGGTTTGACAGGTCATATACATATGTATTTATAAACAAAAATATGTAAATAGTATATGTATATTTGCTTTAATTATACTCATGTGCTCATATATAATTATGTAAATATGATAGACCAAGCGCGTTTTTTGCTTTCATGTCAACGAGTCAATCTGTCGACACAGCATTGTGTTGTTGGTAGAAAATCCGAGCTGTGCCGAAAAAATATGCAAACGATCGTCTATTGTCACCGCTTCCCTTGCCGCTTTAACAGCTTCGCCGGCAAACTTGCGTAAATATGTAGGAATATATGTATATGTATGAGTCTGCATACATATCGACGAAGATTTTTGCGAGCCATGGAAAAATATTTAAGAATTGACAAATATTATAAATCGACAACAGTATGCTGCCACTTTTGTCACTTCTTTCTGTGTTTTGCGAGTTTGTGGGGTTGACACTTTTCCTTTTTAGCAAAATATCAGAAATTGTTCAATTTATGATTTTTAGCTTTTGCCATCGTCGCGAAAAGACGCTTGTTGGCAAAGGCATGCTCGGGGAGATGTTACGGCGTCTGTGTATATGAATGAAGCGAGGTCGCTTGTGGCATATGCGCCTGCGTTTATGAATGAAATCGTTTTTGTTGTAAAATTTACTACATTTGGGCTTCGCCAATTCGGCTGCCATATTGACTTTTGATGCTTTTGCTATTTAGGCAATTGTTGTTTTTGTAGAACAATGCTTCCATTTTTTGTTGGTGACATATTCACATGTGTACGCATATGTTTGTATGCTTGTGCATTATTTGTTCGGCAATGTGTACAAATATATGTACATATAAGTATGTATGAATGTATGAACATGCAGATCAACGCGCGCACATGTAATATATTGATAAGTGATAAAATCATAATATGAATTTCTGGACGCGCACATGCGTATACATATATATAATCATATGAGTAGATAATAAGATTAATATGATAGGCGATATATGTATGTATTTATATATTGTTGTGCAATGCAATTTCTATTACTAAGAAACATAATACAAAAATGTTTATTAGTATAGTATATTATGTAAAAATCACATAAAATTATTAAATATTCAAGTCCAAATTGACTGTAAATATTACTATGCATGCATTCATAAAAAATTATACTCATATCATAATTATATTTACATGTCAATATTGAATTGCCGACGGCAAAACGCAAAAGCATACATACTTATTTGCATACCTATTGCGATTCCCAAGTTGAAAAATTGAAGCATGAAAATATAACAAAGTTGGGAGATCATAAGGAGCAGCATGCATATGTTTATGTCTTCATATTCATATTCAATGCATGCTTATGTTTACATATGTCTTCATATTCATATTCATGCATACATATATTTATGTCTCTTCATATTCTTAGGTATGTGAGACAGAGAACATAATGTGTTTTGTACACATTTTTCGGTGTCAAAAATGAAACAAAATATAAACAAGCAAAACGAAATTCTTTGTTGGGAGCCTCTTCATATTCTCTGCTTGGGTATATATGCCATTTCATCATATTTCTCTTCATATTCTCTGTTAGAATGTGTGAGGGAATTGTAAACAATGTTAAAATTGTGAAGCGAATTCCGACCTACAATGTTAACAAATGCGGCGAATTCCCTAATAAAAATCTATCAAATGTTCGCAGTCGAACCTGCACCTTCTCTATACTTTTAAGTTCTCTGCTTATGTTTACATATGTCTTCATATTCATATTCATGCATACATATATTTATGTCTCTTCATATTCTTAGGTATGTGAGACAGAGAACATAATGTGTTTTGTACACATTTTTCGGTGTCAAAAATGAAACAAAATATAAACAAGCAAAACGAAATTCTTTGTTGGGAGCCTCTTCATATTCTCTGCTTGGGTATATATGCCATTTCATCATATTTCTCTTCATATTCTCTGTTAGAATGTATGAGGGAATTGTAAACAATGTTAAAATTGTGAAGCGAATTCCGACCTACAATGTTAACAAATGCGGCGAATTCCCTAATAAAAATCTATCAAATGTTCGCAGTCGAACCTGCACCTTCTCTATACTTTTAAGTTCTCTGCCTTGACTGCTTTGGCTCGTCTCTGCAACGGCGAGTGCTCACCGTTGGCAATTAGATTTTCATTAAGCAGCACCATGGAATTAAATTTTTTAAATTTCGACAATGAAATTGAAATAACTTTCAGATGATCTTTAGTTAATTAGATCCATTAAGAGACCGTGTTTCTATCAAAAAATAGCTTAGACATTTGTTAAAGATATAACTGCAGTGATTAATAACTTCTGAACTGAGGAAGGTATGATGTAAGTCGCTTGTAACGCGGATCGAGCTCAAGTCGGATATGTTTTCGAATAATCTGTTTTCTAGAGTCCCCTTTTGCAAAATATCGAAATCACCAAACAGAAGAATTGAATGAATGAGAAGCCATTACCGTTGGCTCAATATAGCAAATACTAAGTCTGAAAATTCTTAGTTTATACTTTTCGAGATAAGAGCGGTTTCCCGTTAAAGAAATTATTTATGTCTTGCACAACAGACTATTTTTGAAATTCTGTCAACTACATGTTCGGAGCCCCAGAAGTCTTTGTTGTGCAATAAGCAGATGTTGATTATTCTTTTCTCATGCTTGAAGGTATTATTTCCGACATAGTTTACGAAGTTCCTATCTGATAAATTTTAAGTATATAACTTCTAATGGATGGAGTCATGGGTAGAAGTTCACGCAAGTGAGGAAAGTTCTCTGATCACCATTCACCTGGGAGTGGTCAGAAACGATTCTTTTAAATATGACTCAAGCAGCTCACGACTTCCGGTCTTTGACCAAGTATTTCTCTGGGTAGCCTAAGAACATCCGTTTGAAGGCGAGCTAGAGTGAGAAGGCGAAACATCCCCTGCATAGGGTTGTGCGCTGGGTTTGGGACCCGCCACGTAAAAAACACCCCCAATGAAAAATAAACAACAGCCTCGGATGAGAGACCCCCCTTTTGATGACGACCATGGCAAACGAAATAAGGACTACGAATTGAGGGCATGCACCTGGAATGTCCGGTTCCTTAATTGGGAAGGTGCCGCTGCCCAGCTGGTTGAAGTCCTCGTGAAAATAAAGGCTGACATCACCGCCGTCCAAGAAATGCGATGGACGGGACAAGGACAAAGACAAGTAGGTCCTTGTGGCATTTACTACAGTGGCCATATAAAGGAGCGCAAGTTTGGTGTGGGATTCGTAGTGGGTATTTAATTTAGTTGATTTAAAATTATTTACTCACTACCACTTTGTTAATAAAAGACTGCAAGAGGACTTTATGTTAAAATTCCTTTCAATTTAGCAGGTAACAAATATGAAAAGTATAATATAAATGCCGAATATAAAAATAGTATATGCACTAGACTATCGATAAAAGATCGAAGGGACGGTGTCCAGTTTCAGAACCATAAAAAAATAATATTTTTTGCAAAAGTAGTCCGGTGGTTACTGATGGATCGATGACTTGATTCAGCTTTGGTGACTCGAATTAACGTAGCACTCAGGATCGGTGAATAATCGGAACGTGTGTTGACGCTGCACAGTGTAGAATATGTTGATGGTCAAAATGAAAGTAACGAATGCACACTGGATCCGTCAGAGGCCAAAAATCAAAAAATCAACCACACATGATTGAAACAAAATGTAAACCAATTGTCTCTTAAACGTCCAATCTTCTTTAAACCATACCGCATTTTTCTGAAAACCTAACGAGACTTTCTAAAAACAGCATTGAAAGCGTGAACACGTGTTCATTTTCGCAACGCAGCTGCGCGCAGAGTGATTTTGTCATATTAAAATCGAACTTCAAAGAGATCAAACGTTTGCTATAGTGCTCGGAATTGGATTATTTAAAATGCATTTTGAAGTTGAAGGTATTAACTTTGAATCGAGATGTTAATAATTAACATCCTTGTAAAATATTTCATGAAAAACTAATTTTATCGACAGTATCTATTTTTTGTATTTTGTGAACGTCCTTTTTATGTTTTGTTGAAGTTTTAGTTGTGTTTCAAGAAAATCCAGAAACTGGTTTGTATGTCATTGTGTTTGTCTTATTTTTAAGGTTTGAATGTGCTCAACTTATCTGCAGAAATGTGCAGATGTCTGTATAATCGTAAAAATACTAAGGCCGTTTAAGTTGTCCTTTTGTCTATTGTGCCGTGTTGGTCTGTCTTCGTCTTTTGTAGCTGTGTATATTTTTGCAAAACTGTTAATAAATAAATATCTAAATTTTGTTTATGTTTCCTTTGAATAATTTTCGATGTAGGTTCTTCCCATAAGTGTGTGTTTTCACGCCTGCATATTTTTAATATATAGTGCACAGAACACGGAACCAAAGCAGAAAAACTGACGAAATTGTTTTCAGTTGTGCAGGGGAATATTCAAAACAACGGCTACATTACAGAGTTGAGCGATCTGTCGAAAAAAGTTGAGAACATCTGTAAAACAATTTCAACTTTTTGGAAGAATTATAAACGGAAAATATCTTCAGTTCTTCAATACCAATCTGGTTGGCTGAATAAAGAGGAATCGATTTTGTTAAAACGCACGCAGTGTAAATCGCAGCAGATGGAGGAAAGTACTCATCATGGCCGTCCTCAACTGGATTTTGCTGACTCTTCAACGAGAACTAAGCGACGTCGTATAGCTCAACTGAGTGAAATAGATGAGTCCGCTGTTTCTGCTCTACGCAATGAACATCAGAATCAAAAGATTCTGCCAGCAGATCCCATTGAAGTTATTTCACTCTTAATGGAGACCTCTATGTCGAAACACCAGTATTTGCTGATAAGAAATTTTGTGAGCAGCAAAATTTCCTTTGATTTGTTTCCAAGCTATCAAAAAATACAAAATTCAAAAAAAAAGTAGATACCCAGACAATATTTTTGTAGACGAATCTCATGCGGAAGTCGAATTGCAGAGCTTACTTAACAGTACAGCATCTAGTATAATAGAGCTTCAGACCAACTTAATTGAAACTATTTTTGAGAATGCAGTTAGCAATCTAACTTTAATTGGAAAATGGGGCTTTGACGGAAGTACGGGGCATAGCGAGTGTAAGCAAAAGTTTTCATCCAGTGATTTGAACGACAGAAGCTTATTTGTAACATCGTACGTACCTCTCCAACTAATTTCGCAAATAGATGATCAAATAATTTGGAAAAACCCCCGACCATCATCGACTCGTTACTGTAGACCGATCAGATTTCAATTCAAGAAAGAGACAACCGAACTATCGATTAAAGAAGAGAAGTATTTTAAGGAAAAAATTAGCCTTTTGAAGCCAACACAATTAACCGCATCTAATAGAAAAATAGTTATTACACATAGCTTGCACCTTACTATAGTAGATGGAAAAGTGTGCAACGCGATCAGCGAATCTTTCGCTGCAAAGTGTTATATATGTTCAGCACGGCCAACAGAAATGAACGATGTTCAAAAATGTTTGAGTAAAGAAGTTCGCACAACATTTTATGAATTTGGCTTATCTCCACTGCATTCATACATACGCTTCTTTGAATACTTTTTACATGTTTCATATAAGTAAGTAAGTAAGAGACACAGAGAAGAAAAGTAAAGTATTGGAGAGATAAAACAAAATTCAGACGGAATTTCGCGAAAAAATGGGTATAATAGTGGACAAACCTAGAGATGGAGGTAGAGGATCATCCAACGATGGAAATATCGCAAGAAAATTCTTTTCTAATGCAGCCTTGAGTTCCGAAATCACAGGAATTGATGAATGTTTGATTCATAGGAGTGCAACATTATTGCAAGCCATGGCATCGGGGTATAAAATTAATGCGGAGAAATTTAAACTCTACGCGCTGGATACAACTAAAGATCTGAAAGCTGCATATCAATGGTACTATTAGCCGGCAACCGTTCACAAGATTTTAATACATGGTTCTGTTGTGATAGAGCATGCATTAGTGTCGATTGGAGAGCTTTCGGAGGAAGCCGCAGAGTCAATAACAAGGAAATAAAAAAATGTAGACTTCAGCACAGTCGGAAAGTGTCACGTTCTTTAACAAACACAGAAGTCATTAATGCACTATTGTTGTGCTCAGATCCCTTTATAACAGGACAGAGACAACTTCCAAAAAAGACAAGTCGACTTTGTTGAAATCTGTTTATGAATTACTAGATGATTCTATATAATTTTTGTTTCCTTAATTTTTCTTTTATTGTTTTTTTATATTGGATTTTTGATGATATGTATGTATATGTAAAACAACATTTTTCTAAAAATATAACTGCAATGTAGATAAAATAAAATAATTTCAATTTTATTAAAAAAAAATTATTAAGTTTGTTTCGATCATTCCTATGGGAGCTATTGTATATAGTCGTTTGATTTGTCAAATTTTTTTATTATTTCTTATCTTTATTTTTGGAAAGAATATCAACCCGCTATGTCAAGAAAAGTATTTTTGGCCGCTGTTCCATACAAGCGGATCCACTGTGGAATGTTGACGTGCGAGTTGTATGTAACGAAGTGCGTGCTGGTTTCCCGTTGCCCATCCTTTTTGTTTGGTGGGTACAGTTGTGGTGAGTTGTTTGGGTGTTATGTGGTGATGTGTGTTTGTCCTTAAGGTGCGCCAGCTTTTCCCGGTTAGGGTGGGGAAGTATTAACTCATTTAAACATCCTGGGCCCCCTAGGCGAATATTTTGCCTAGTATTATACGTATACGCCGTAACGTGTATTTCGACTTACTGTTGGTGGAGTAGCCGAGGGCGCAGAATACTTGCTGCAAATGTTAAAAACTGCTTTGGTTCTAAACATATTACTATAAGAACCGTTTGTGGTTGATTATTTTATAGATTTATTATTTATAATTTTTATTTGAATTTTCCTTACATCGGTTTATCGGCAAACGTTTGCATTTTTTTTTTATCATGAAATATAGCGACGCTACGTCTGACTCAGATGTGGCCAGAGTGCGTGCTTCTCAGCTTTTAGGTTTGAGCTGTGGAATTAGAGAGAACTTGCGAGAGAGTGGCCGGTAATTGCGAACGGCTTCATTTAGAATTTTAAATTTTTTAAGTGGGATGTTCAAGTTGTACAACAGATTCCCACCAACTACCCCTAGGAGGAACGCTTATGTAGGTGCGATAAGAGCTACCTTTGGTAAGTCTAGGTGTGTCACAGTATGGCATTGGGAATTTGGTGATCCCTTAATGTTAATTTTGAGTTGTCCCATATTGCATTAAAGGTGTCGATTTTTCGACTTTTTGGAAATTTTATGTTCCGCATTGGCGATTGTGGCCAAGAATCGGGAGATTCTGTTAACCATTGGGGGCCATTCCACCAGAGGGTGGTGGTGGCGAGATCAAGGGGTTTGCACCCTCTTGTCCCAAGATCGGCAAGATTGTCAGCACTGGCTACGTGTCGCCAAGTGGCTGATCCTACTAGATCAAGTATTTGAGACGTTCGATTAGAAATATATGTTTTCCACGCGTGTGGTGGTTTCTCTAACCAGGCTAAAACTATTTCGGAATCGGACCAGAGGTATAACTTATATTTTGCCATGTTTAAGGGGGTCTGCACCATGGAGACTAGCTTTGCTAGTAGCAGAGCGCCACAGAGTTCAAGCCGGGGTAGACTTAT
Source organism: Bactrocera zonata (assembly GCA_037783105.1). Lineage (NCBI taxonomy): Eukaryota > Metazoa > Arthropoda > Insecta > Diptera > Tephritidae > Bactrocera > Bactrocera zonata. The sequence continues at coordinate 77,556 of JBAWJQ010001242.1, read as the reverse complement.
GGTTTTTGGAGGCACAACTCTTGCTTTTGCCACTAGTAGGTGGCTTGTAGTTGCAATATCGCTTTGTGTGTGCACATATATGTAGGACTAAGAAATGCAACCGTGCGGACTGGACATTTTTGACACGCGACAACACTGAACGAAACGGGGACGCGAACGGGAAAAACTAATAACGGACGGCACTTGAAGAACGGACGGCACTTGAAGAGCGGAGGGCGACCAGTAAAGAACATAGTTATATTGTAAAGTTATATTATACATTTGTGAAGATATAGTGAAGTTGGCTAAGTGAGATTAAATAAAGGAAAATCTATTTGTGAAGCGAGATACGATTTATTTGTGTGCATCAGTTTTTAATTGTATATCGGTCGGCTGGCCGTACCAGAGAAACTAAAAACATAGAGAAGGTGCAAATCGAAATCTGTATGATGGTTCGATTGCGCGGCTAACAGAGCTGATAGATTTTTATTAGGGAATTCGCCGTGCTCGCTGCTATTTAGCATAATTGAGCACGTGCAGTGGCAGAAATTTATGTAAAATGACTGAGAATAAATAAAGAGAATTGCTTTGTAGAAAAATATACAAAATATACATACAAAGTCACAAAAAGAATGTAAAAAAGCATTCTCCGAGTGACATATACATATGTACATGCTTATGTTGTATTAGTACATGAACCATTGTCACATATGCGTGATTATTTTGTATCAAAATGGTTCATTTCCGAAAAATGGTAAAAATTTTAATTTTTTTTACAAAATCGGGAAAAATTAGGAAAAATTATTTTAATTTTATTTCTCTTTATTTTTATTTTTTAATTTTTAAATAAATTAATATTTATTTCGACTATTACAAAGTGAAGATGTGCAAAATGATCTTCATTTCTTCAAAGAAAATTGATGACCTTCATGAAATATGCATATTCGCATTATTTCGTTATCATTTCCATATTTGTACCAATAGAATTTCTATGACACATACATACATATGTATGTATATTATTTCTTTGGCACATTTGTATGTTTACCAAAGCAAATGCGAGCCACATACATATGTACATACATACATACATTCATAATAACAAGTGTCGCACGCATCTTTCGCATCTCCTTTGTCACAACATTGGCAGAAAGTCCCAGCTGTGCTTCCCTTGCCTCTGTAGCAGCTTCGCCAACAAACTAGCGTAAATATGTATGTATGTATACGTATGAGCATGAATACATATCGACGCAGATTTTTGTCACGGAAAAATATTTTAGACAAATATTATAAATCGACAACTCCTATGTTGCCACTTTTCTCACTTCTTTCTTCAAACAAACACCAGAAGATGTTCAATTTATGATTTTTAGCTTTTGCCATCGTCGCGAAAAGACGCTTGTTGGCAAAGGCATGCTCGGGGAGATGTTACGGCGTCTGTGTATATGAATGAAGCGAGGTCGCTTGTGGCATATGCGCCTGCGTTTATGAATGAAATCGTTTTTGTTGTAAAATTTACTACATTTGGGCTTCGCCAATTCGGCTGCCATATTGACTTTTGATGCTTTTGCTATTTAGGCAATTGTTGTTTTTGTAGAACAATGCTTCCATTTTTTGTTGGTGACATATTCACATGTGTACGCATATGTTTGTATGCTTGTGCATTATTTGTTCGGCAATGTGTACAAATATATGTACATATAAGTATGTATGAATGTATGAACATGCAGATCAACGCGCGCACATGTAATATATTGATAAGTGATAAAATCATAATATGAATTTCTGGACGCGCACATGCGTATACATATATATAATCATATGAGTAGATAATAAGATTAATATGATAGGCGATATATGTATGTATTTATATATTGTTGTGCAATGCAATTTCTATTACTAAGAAACATAATACAAAAATGTTTATTAGTATAGTATATTATGTAAAAATCACATAAAATTATTAAATATTCAAGTCCAAATTGACTGTAAATATTACTATGCATGCATTCATAAAAAATTATACTCATATCATAATTATATTTACATGTCAATATTGAATTGCCGACGGCAAAACGCAAAAGCATACATACTTATTTGCATACCTATTGCGATTCCCAAGTTGAAAAATTGAAGCATGAAAATATAACAAAGTTGGGAGATCATAAGGAGCAGCATGCATATGTTTATGTCTTCATATTCATATTCAATGCATGCTTATGTTTACATATGTCTTCATATTCATATTCATGCATACATATATTTATGTCTCTTCATATTCTTAGGTATGTGAGACAGAGAACATAATGTGTTTTGTACACATTTTTCGGTGTCAAAAATGAAACAAAATATAAACAAGCAAAACGAAATTCTTTGTTGGGAGCCTCTTCATATTCTCTGCTTGGGTATATATGCCATTTCATCATATTTCTCTTCATATTCTCTGTTAGAATGTATGAGGGAATTGTAAACAATGTTAAAATTGTGAAGCGAATTCCGACCTACAATGTTAACAAATGCGGCGAATTCCCTAATAAAAATCTATCAAATGTTCGCAGTCGAACCTGCACCTTCTCTATACTTTTAAGTTCTCTGCCTTGACTGCTTTGGCTCGTCTCTGCAACGGCGAGTGCTCACCGTTGGCAATTAGATTTTCATTAAGCAGCACCATGGAATTAAATTTTTTTAAATTTCGACAATGAAATTGAAATAACTTTCAGATGATCTTTAGTTAATTAGATCCATTAAGAGACCGTGTTTCTATCAAAAAATAGCTTAGACATTTGTTAAAGATATAACTGCAGTGATTAATAACTTCTGAACTGAGGAAGGTATGATGTAAGTCGCTTGTAACGCGGATCGAGCTCAAGTCGGATATGTTTTCGAATAATCTGTTTTCTAGAGTCCCCTTTTGCAAAATATCGAAATCACCAAACAGAAGAATTGAATGAATGAGAAGCCATTACCGTTGGCTCAATATAGCAAATACTAAGTCTGAAAATTCTTAGTTTATACTTTTCGAGATAAGAGCGGTTTCCCGTTAAAGAAATTATTTATGTCTTGCACAACAGACTATTTTTGAAATTCTGTCAACTACATGTTCGGAGCCCCAGAAGTCTTTGTTGTGCAATAAGCAGATGTTGATTATTCTTTTCTCATGCTTGAAGGTATTATTTCCGACATAGTTTACGAAGTTCCTATCTGATAAATTTTAAGTATATAACTTCTAATGGATGGAGTCATGGGTAGAAGTTCACGCAAGTGAGGAAAGTTCTCTGATCACCATTCACCTGGGAGTGGTCAGAAACGATTCTTTTAAATATGACTCAAGCAGCTCACGACTTCCGGTCTTTGACCAAGTATTTCTCTGGGTAGCCTAAGAACATCCGTTTGAAGGCGAGCTAGAGTGAGAAGGCGAAACATCCCCTGCATAGGGTTGTGCGCTGGGTTTGGGACCCGCCACGTAAAAAACACCCCCAATGAAAAATAAACAACAGCCTCGGATGAGAGACCCCCTTTTGATGACGACCATGGCAAACGAAATAAGGACTACGAATTGAGGGCATGCACCTGGAATGTCCGGTTCCTTAATTGGGAAGGTGCCGCTGCCCAGCTGGTTGAAGTCCTCGTGAAAATAAAGGCTGACATCACCGCCGTCCAAGAAATGCGATGGACGGGACAAGGACAAAGACAAGTAGGTCCTTGTGGCATTTACTACAGTGGCCATATAAAGGAGCGCAAGTTTGGTGTGGGATTCGTAGTGGGTATTTAATTTAGTTGATTTAAAATTATTTACTCACTACCACTTTGTTAATAAAAGACTGCAAGAGGACTTTATGTTAAAATTCCTTTCAATTTAGCAGGTAACAAATATGAAAAGTATAATATAAATGCCGAATATAAAAATAGTATATGCACTAGACTATCGATAAAAGATCGAAGGGACGGTGTCCAGTTTCAGAACCATAAAAAATAATATTTTTTGCAAAAGTAGTCCGGTGGTTACTGATGGATCGATGACTTGATTCAGCTTTGGTGACTCGAATTAACGTAGCACTCAGGATCGGTGAATAATCGGAACGTGTGTTGACGCTGCACAGTGTAGAATATGTTGATGGTCAAAATGAAAGTAACGAATGCACACTGGATCCGTCAGAGGCCAAAAATCAAAAAATCAACCACACATGATTGAAACAAAATGTAAACCAATTGTCTCTTAAACGTCCAATCTTCTTTAAACCATACCGCATTTTTCTGAAAACCTAACGAGACTTTCTAAAAACAGCATTGAAAGCGTGAACACGTGTTCATTTTCGCAACGCAGCTGCGCGCAGAGTGATTTTGTCATATTAAAATCGAACTTCAAAGAGATCAAACGTTTGCTATAGTGCTCGGAATTGGATTATTTAAAATGCATTTTGAAGTTGAAGGTATTAACTTTGAATCGAGATGTTAATAATTAACATCCTTGTAAAATATTTCATGAAAAACTAATTTTATCGACAGTATCTATTTTTTGTATTTTGTGAACGTCCTTTTTATGTTTTGTTGAAGTTTTAGTTGTGTTTCAAGAAAATCCAGAAACTGGTTTGTATGTCATTGTGTTTGTCTTATTTTTAAGGTTTGAATGTGCTCAACTTATCTGCAGAAATGTGCAGATGTCTGTATAATCGTAAAAATACTAAGGCCGTTTAAGTTGTCCTTTTGTCTATTGTGCCGTGTTGGTCTGTCTTCGTCTTTTGTAGCTGTGTATATTTTTGCAAAACTGTTAATAAATAAATATCTAAATTTTGTTTATGTTTCCTTTGAATAATTTTCGATGTAGGTTCTTCCCATAAGTGTGTGTTTTCACGCCTGCATATTTTTAATATATAGTGCACAGAACACGGAACCAAAGCAGAAAAACTGACGAAATTGTTTTCAGTTGTGCAGGGGAATATTCAAAACAACGGCTACATTACAGAGTTGAGCGATCTGTCGAAAAAAGTTGAGAACATCTGTAAAACAATTTCAACTTTTTGGAAGAATTATAAACGGAAAATATCTTCAGTTCTTCAATACCAATCTGGTTGGCTGAATAAAGAGGAATCGATTTTGTTAAAACGCACGCAGTGTAAATCGCAGCAGATGGAGGAAAGTACTCATCATGGCCGTCCTCAACTGGATTTTGCTGACTCTTCAACGAGAACTAAGCGACGTCGTATAGCTCAACTGAGTGAAATAGATGAGTCCGCTGTTTCTGCTCTACGCAATGAACATCAGAATCAAAAGATTCTGCCAGCAGATCCCATTGAAGTTATTTCACTCTTAATGGAGACCTCTATGTCGAAACACCAGTATTTGCTGATAAGAAATTTTGTGAGCAGCAAAATTTCCTTTGATTTGTTTCCAAGCTATCAAAAAATACAAAATTCAAAAAAAGTAGATACCCAGACAATATTTTTGTAGACGAATCTCATGCGGAAGTCGAATTGCAGAGCTTACTTAACAGTACAGCATCTAGTATAATAGAGCTTCAGACCAACTTAATTGAAACTATTTTTGAGAATGCAGTTAGCAATCTAACTTTAATTGGAAAATGGGGCTTTGACGGAAGTACGGGGCATAGCGAGTGTAAGCAAAAGTTTTCATCCAGTGATTTGAACGACAGAAGCTTATTTGTAACATCGTACGTACCTCTCCAACTAATTTCGCAAATAGATGATCAAATAATTTGGAAAAACCCCCGACCATCATCGACTCGTTACTGTAGACCGATCAGATTTCAATTCAAGAAAGAGACAACCGAACTATCGATTAAAGAAGAGAAGTATTTTAAGGAAAAAATTAGCCTTTTGAAGCCAACACAATTAACCGCATCTAATAGAAAAATAGTTATTACACATAGCTTGCACCTTACTATAGTAGATGGAAAAGTGTGCAACGCGATCAGCGAATCTTTCGCTGCAAAGTGTTATATATGTTCAGCACGGCCAACAGAAATGAACGATGTTCAAAAATGTTTGAGTAAAGAAGTTCGCACAACATTTTATGAATTTGGCTTATCTCCACTGCATTCATACATACGCTTCTTTGAATACTTTTTACATGTTTCATATAAGTAAGTAAGTAAGAGACACAGAGAAGAAAAGTAAAGTATTGGAGAGATAAAACAAAATTCAGACGGAATTTCGCGAAAAAATGGGTATAATAGTGGACAAACCTAGAGATGGAGGTAGAGGATCATCCAACGATGGAAATATCGCAAGAAAATTCTTTTCTAATGCAGCCTTGAGTTCCGAAATCACAGGAATTGATGAATGTTTGATTCATAGGAGTGCAACATTATTGCAAGCCATGGCATCGGGGTATAAAATTAATGCGGAGAAATTTAAACTCTACGCGCTGGATACAACTAAAGATCTGAAAGCTGCATATCAATGGTACTATTAGCCGGCAACCGTTCACAAGATTTTAATACATGGTTCTGTTGTGATAGAGCATGCATTAGTGTCGATTGGAGAGCTTTCGGAGGAAGCCGCAGAGTCAATAACAAGGAAATAAAAAAATGTAGACTTCAGCACAGTCGGAAAGTGTCACGTTCTTTAACAAACACAGAAGTCATTAATGCACTATTGTTGTGCTCAGATCCCTTTATAACAGGACAGAGACAACTTCCAAAAAAAGACAAGTCGACTTTGTTGAAATCTGTTTATGAATTACTAGATGATTCTATATAATTTTTGTTTCCTTAATTTTTCTTTTATTGTTTTTTTATATTGGATTTTTGATGATATGTATGTATATGTAAAACAACATTTTTCTAAAAATATAACTGCAATGTAGATAAAATAAAATAATTTCAATTTTATTAAAAAAAAATTATTAAGTTTGTTTCGATCATTCCTATGGGAGCTATTGTATATAGTCGTTTGATTTGTCAAATTTTTTTATTATTTCTTATCTTTATTTTTGGAAAGAATATCAACCCGCTATGTCAAGAAAAGTATTTTTGGCCGCTGTTCCATACAAGCGGATCCACTGTGGAATGTTGACGTGCGAGTTGTATGTAACGAAGTGCGTGCTGGTTTCCCGTTGCCCATCCTTTTTGTTTGGTGGGTACAGTTGTGGTGAGTTGTTTGGGTGTTATGTGGTGATGTGTGTTTGTCCTTAAGGTGCGCCAGCTTTTCCCGGTTAGGGTGGGGAAGTATTAACTCATTTAAACATCCTGGGCCCCCTAGGCGAATATTTTGCCTAGTATTATACGTATACGCCGTAACGTGTATTTCGACTTACTGTTGGTGGAGTAGCCGAGGGCGCAGAATACTTGCTGCAAATGTTAAAAACTGCTTTGGTTCTAAACATATTACTATAAGAACCGTTTGTGGTTGATTATTTTATAGATTTATTATTTATAATTTTTATTTGAATTTTCCTTACATCGGTTTATCGGCAAACGTTTGCATTTTTTTTTATCATGAAATATAGCGACGCTACGTCTGACTCAGATGTGGCCAGAGTGCGTGCTTCTCAGCTTTTAGGTTTGAGCTGTGGAATTAGAGAGAACTTGCGAGAGAGTGGCCGGTAATTGCGAACGGCTTCATTTAGAATTTTAAATTTTTTAAGTGGGATGTTCAAGTTGTACAACAGATTCCCACCAACTACCCCTAGGAGGAACGCTTATGTAGGTGCGATAAGAGCTACCTTTGGTAAGTCTAGGTGTGTCACAGTATGGCATTGGGAATTTGGTGATCCCTTAATGTTAATTTTGAGTTGTCCCATATTGCATTAAAGGTGTCGATTTTTCGACTTTTTGGAAATTTTATGTTCCGCATTGGCGATTGTGGCCAAGAATCGGGAGATTCTGTTAACCATTGGGGGCCATTCCACCAGAGGGTGGTGGTGGCGAGATCAAGGGGTTTGCACCCTCTTGTCCCAAGATCGGCAAGATTGTCAGCACTGGCTACGTGTCGCCAAGTGGCTGATCCTACTAGATCAAGTATTTGAGACGTTCGATTAGAAATATATGTTTTCCACGCGTGTGGTGGTTTCTCTAACCAGGCTAAAACTATTTCGGAATCGGACCAGAGGTATAACTTATATTTTGCCATGTTTAAGGGGGTCTGCACCATGGAGACTAGCTTTGCTAGTAGCAGAGCGCCACAGAGTTCAAGCCGGGGTAGACTTATGGTTTTTGGAGGCACAACTCTTGCTTTTGCCACTAGTAGGTGGCTTGTAGTTGCAATATCGCTTTGTGTGTGCACATATATGTAGGACTAAGAAATGCAACCGTGCGGACTGGACATTTTTGACACGCGACAACACTGAACGAAACGGGGACGCGAACGGGAAAAAACTAATAACGGACGGCACTTGAAGAACGGACGGCACTTGAAGAGCGGAGGGCGACCAGTAAAGAACATAGTTATATTGTAAAGTTATATTATACATTTGTGAAGATATAGTGAAGTTGGCTAAGTGAGATTAAATAAAGGAAAATCTATTTGTGAAGCGAGATACGATTTATTTGTGTGCATCAGTTTTTAATTGTATATCGGTCGGCTGGCCGTACCAGAGAAACTAAAAACATAGAGAAGGTGCAAATCGAAATCTGTATGATGGTTCGATTGCGCGGCTAACAGAGCTGATAGATTTTTATTAGGGAATTCGCCGTGCTCGCTGCTATTTAGCATAATTGAGCACGTGCAGTGGCAGAAATTTATGTAAAATGACTGAGAATAAATAAAGAGAATTGCTTTGTAGAAAAATATACAAAATATACATACAAAGTCACAAAAAGAATGTAAAAAAGCATTCTCCGAGTGACATATACATATGTACATGCTTATGTTGTATTAGTACATGAACCATTGTCACATATGCGTGATTATTTTGTATCAAAATGGTTCATTTCCGAAAAATGGTAAAAATTTTAATTTTTTTTACAAAATCGGGAAAAATTAGGAAAAATTATTTTAATTTTATTTCTCTTTATTTTTATTTTTTAATTTTTAAATAAATTAATATTTATTTCGACTATTACAAAGTGAAGATGTGCAAAATGATCTTCATTTCTTCAAAGAAAATTGATGACCTTCATGAAATATGCATATTCGCATTATTTCGTTATCATTTCCATATTTGTACCAATAGAATTTCTATGACACATACATACATATGTATGTATATTATTTCTTTGGCACATTTGTATGTTTACCAAAGCAAATGCGAGCCACATACATATGTACATACATACATACATTCATAATAACAAGTGTCGCACGCATCTTTCGCATCTCCTTTGTCACAACATTGGCAGAAAGTCCCAGCTGTGCTTCCCTTGCCTCTGTAGCAGCTTCGCCAACAAACTAGCGTAAATATGTATGTATGTATACGTATGAGCATGAATACATATCGACGCAGATTTTTGTCACGGAAAAATATTTTAGACAAATATTATAAATCGACAACTCCTATGTTGCCACTTTTCTCACTTCTTTCTTCAAACAAACACCAGAAGATGTTCAATTTATGATTTTTAGCTTTTGCCATCGTCGCGAAAAGACGCTTGTTGGCAAAGGCATGCTCGGGGAGATGTTACGGCGTCTGTGTATATGAATGAAGCGAGGTCGCTTGTGGCATATGCGCCTGCGTTTATGAATGAAATCGTTTTTGTTGTAAAATTTACTACATTTGGGCTTCGCCAATTCGGCTGCCATATTGACTTTTGATGCTTTTGCTATTTAGGCAATTGTTGTTTTTGTAGAACAATGCTTCCATTTTTTGTTGGTGACATATTCACATGTGTACGCATATGTTTGTATGCTTGTGCATTATTTGTTCGGCAATGTGTACAAATATATGTACATATAAGTATGTATGAATGTATGAACATGCAGATCAACGCGCGCACATGTAATATATTGATAAGTGATAAAATCATAATATGAATTTCTGGACGCGCACATGCGTATACATATATATAATCATATGAGTAGATAATAAGATTAATATGATAGGCGATATATGTATGTATTTATATATTGTTGTGCAATGCAATTTCTATTACTAAGAAACATAATACAAAAATGTTTATTAGTATAGTATATTATGTAAAAATCACATAAAATTATTAAATATTCAAGTCCAAATTGACTGTAAATATTACTATGCATGCATTCATAAAAAATTATACTCATATCATAATTATATTTACATGTCAATATTGAATTGCCGACGGCAAAACGCAAAAGCATACATACTTATTTGCATACCTATTGCGATTCCCAAGTTGAAAAATTGAAGCATGAAAATATAACAAAGTTGGGAGATCATAAGGAGCAGCATGCATATGTTTATGTCTTCATATTCATATTCAATGCATGCTTATGTTTACATATGTCTTCATATTCATATTCATGCATACATATATTTATGTCTCTTCATATTCTTAGGTATGTGAGACAGAGAACATAATGTGTTTTGTACACATTTTTCGGTGTCAAAAATGAAACAAAATATAAACAAGCAAAACGAAATTCTTTGTTGGGAGCCTCTTCATATTCTCTGCTTGGGTATATATGCCATTTCATCATATTTCTCTTCATATTCTCTGTTAGAATGTGTGAGGGAATTGTAAACAATGTTAAAATTGTGAAGCGAATTCCGACCTACAATGTTAACAAATGCGGCGAATTCCCTAATAAAAATCTATCAAATGTTCGCAGTCGAACCTGCACCTTCTCTATACTTTTAAGTTCTCTGCAAGTAGTAACAGACACACATAAAACCCCTTAAAGACACCCTACAACAGCACTTATATGAGGATTCAAGTGCCCATTAACGGAACAAGAGCGCTGTGAAGCCAGAGAAACTAAAAACATAGAGAAGGTGCAGGTTCGACTGCGAACATTTGATAGATTTTTATTAGGGAATTCGCCGGATTCGTTAACATTGTGAGTCTGATTTCGCCCCGCAATTTTAACATTTTTTACCATTCTCTCACATATTCTAACCGAGAATATGAAATGAATATGAAGAGACTCGCAACGAAGAATTTCGTTTTGCTTGTTTATATTTTGTTTCATTTTGACACCGAAAAATGTGTACAAAATACATGATGTTCTCTGTCTCACATACGCAAGAATATGCAGAGACATAAATATATGTATGCATGAATATGAATATGAAGACATATGTAAACATAAGCATGCACTGAATATGAATATGAAGACATAAACATATGCATGCTGCTCCTTATGATCTCCCAACTTTGTTATATTTTCATGCTTCAATTTTTCAACTTGGGAATCGCAATAGGTATGCAAATAAGTATGTATGCTTTTGCGTTTTGCCGTCGGCAATTCAATATTGACATGTAAATATAATTATGATATGAGTATAATTTTTTATGAATGCATGCATAGTAATATTTACAGTCAATTTGGACTTGAATATATAATAATTTTATGTGATTTTTACATAATATACTATACTAATAAACATTTTTGTATTATGTTTCTTAGTAATAGAAATTGCATTGCACAACAATATATAAATACATACATATATCGTCTATCATATTAATCTTATTATCTACTCATATGATTATATGTATGAATACGCATGTGTGCGTCCAGAAATTCATATTATGATTTTATCTCTTATCAATATATTACATGTGCGCGCGTTGATCTGCATGTTCATACATTCATACATACTTATATGTACATATATTTGTACACATTGCCGAACAAATAATGCACAAGCATACAAACATATGCGTACACATGTGAATATGTCACCAACAAAAAATAGAAGCATTGTTCTACAAAAACAATTGTCTAAATAGCAGAAGCATCACAAGTCAATATGGCAGCCGAATTGGCGAAGCCCAAATGTAGTAAATTTTACAACAAAAACGATTTCATTCATAGACGCAGGCGCATATGCCACAAGCGACCTCGCTTCATTCATAAAAACAGACGCCGTAACATCTCCCCGAGCATGCCTTTGCCTACAAGCGTCTTTTCGCGACGATGGCAAAAGCTAAAAATCATAAATTGAACATCTTCTGGTGTTTGCTCTAAGAAAGAAGTGAGAAAAGCGGCAACATAGGAGTTGTCGATTTATAATATTTGTCTAAAATATTTTTCCGTGACAAAAATCTGCGTCGATATGTATTCATGCCCATGCGTATACATACATACATACATATTTACGCACGTTGGATGGCGAAGCTGCTACAGGGGCAAGGGAAGCGGTGACAATTGGCGGCCATTAGTTTTTTTTTTCGGCGCAGCCATTGGTTGACCGTGACAACGGAGATGCGAAAAGACGCGTGCGACACTTGTTATTATGAATGTATGTACATATGCATGTGGCTCGCATTTGCTTTCGTAAACATTCAAATGCGCCTAAGAAATAATATAAGTATGTATGTATATGCAATAGAAATTCTATTGGTACAAATAGAAATGATAACGAAATAATGCGAATATGCACATTTCATGAAGGTCATCAATTTTCTTTGAAGAAATGAAGATTATTTTGCACATCTTCACTTTGTAATAGTCGAAATAAATATTAATTTATTTAAAAATTAAAAAATAAAAATAAAGAGAAATAAAATTAAAATAATTTTTCCCGATTTTGTAAAAAAAAATTAAAATTTTTACCATTTTTCGGAAATGAACCATTTTGATACAAAATAATCACGCATATGTGACAATGGTTCATGTACTAATACAACATAAGCATGTACATATGTATATGTCACTCGGAGAATGCTTTTTTACATTCTTTTTGTGACTTTGTATGTATATTTTGTATATTTTTCTACAAAGCAATTCTCTTTATTTATTCTCAGTCATTTTACATAAATTTCTGCCACTGCACGTGCTCAATTATGCTAAATAGCAGCGAGCACGGCGAATTCCCTAATAAAAATCTATCAGCTCTGTTAGCCGCGCAATCGAACCATCATACAGATTTCGATTTGCACCTTCTCTATGTTTTTAGTTTCTCTGGTGAAGCCAGAGAACTTAAAAGTATAGAGAAGGTGCAGGTTCGACTGCGAACATTTGATAGATTTTTATTAGGGAATTCGCCGCATTTGTTAACATTGTAGGTCGGAATTCGCTTCACAATTTTAACATTGTTTACAATTCCCTCACACATTCTAACAGAGAATATGAAGAGAAATATGATGAAATGGCATATATACCCAAGCAGAGAATATGAAGAGGCTCCCAACAAAGAATTTCGTTTTGCTTGTTTATATTTTGTTTCATTTTTGACACCGAAAAATGTGTACAAAACACATTATGTTCTCTGTCTCACATACCTAAGAATATGAAGAGACATAAATATATGTATGCATGAATATGAATATGAAGACATATGTAAACATAAGCATGCATTGAATATGAATATGAAGACATAAACATATGCATGCTGCTCCTTATGATCTCCCAACTTTGTTATATTTTCATGCTTCAATTTTTCAACTTGGGAATCGCAATAGGTATGCAAATAAGTATGTATGCTTTTGCGTTTTGCCGTCGGCAATTCAATATTGACATGTAAATATAATTATGATATGAGTATAATTTTTTATGAATGCATGCATAGTAATATTTACAGTCAATTTGGACTTGAATATTTAATAATTTTATGTGATTTTTACATAATATACTATACTAATAAACATTTTTGTATTATGTTTCTTAGTAATAGAAATTGCATTGCACAACAATATATAAATACATACATATATCGCCTATCATATTAATCTTATTATCTACTCATATGATTATATATATGTATACGCATGTGCGCGTCCAGAAATTCATATTATGATTTTATCACTTATCAATATATTACATGTGCGCGCGTTGATCTGCATGTTCATACATTCATACATACTTATATGTACATATATTTGTACACATTGCCGAACAAATAATGCACAAGCATACAAACATATGCGTACACATGTGAATATGTCACCAACAAAAAATGGAAGCATTGTTCTACAAAAACAACAATTGCCTAAATAGCAAAAGCATCAAAAGTCAATATGGCAGCCGAATTGGCGAAGCCCAAATGTAGTAAATTTTACAACAAAAACGATTTCATTCATAAACGCAGGCGCATATGCCACAAGCGACCTCGCTTCATTCATATACACAGACGCCGTAACATCTCCCCGAGCATGCCTTTGCCAACAAGCGTCTTTTCGCGACGATGGCAAAAGCTAAAAATCATAAATTGAACATCTTCTGGTGTTTGTTTGAAGAAAGAAGTGAGAAAAGTGGCAACATAGGAGTTGTCGATTTATAATATTTGTCTAAAATATTTTTCCGTGACAAAAATCTGCGTCGATATGTATTCATGCTCATACGTATACATACATACATATTTACGCTAGTTTGTTGGCGAAGCTGCTACAGAGGCAAGGGAAGCACAGCTGGGACTTTCTGCCAATGTTGTGACAAAGGAGATGCGAAAGATGCGTGCGACACTTGTTATTATGAATGTATGTATGTATGTACATATGTATGTGGCTCGCATTTGCTTTGGTAAACATACAAATGTGCCAAAGAAATAATATACATACATATGTATGTATGTGTCATAGAAATTCTATTGGTACAAATATGGAAATGATAACGAAATAATGCGAATATGCATATTTCATGAAGGTCATCAATTTTCTTTGAAGAAATGAAGATCATTTTGCACATCTTCACTTTGTAATAGTCGAAATAAATATTAATTTATTTAAAAATTAAAAAATAAAAATAAAGAGAAATAAAATTAAAATAATTTTTCCTAATTTTTCCCGATTTTGTAAAAAAAATTAAAATTTTTACCATTTTTCGGAAATGAACCATTTTGATACAAAATAATCACGCATATGTGACAATGGTTCATGTACTAATACAACATAAGCATGTACATATGTATATGTCACTCGGAGAATGCTTTTTTACATTCTTTTTGTGACTTTGTATGTATATTTTGTATATTTTTCTACAAAGCAATTCTCTTTATTTATTCTCAGTCATTTTACATAAATTTCTGCCACTGCACGTGCTCAATTATGCTAAATAGCAGCGAGCACGGCGAATTCCCTAATAAAAATCTATCAGCTCTGTTAGCCGCGCAATCGAACCATCATACAGATTTCGATTTGCACCTTCTCTATGTTTTTAGTTTCTCTGGTGAAGCCGCGTGAAATATTCTTTAAGTGCGCTCGTGCCAAAGTGTCAACCGTTCGTATCTGAAAAATGCATAATGTCAGTGCGAGATACATAAAGGGTAAGTCAAGAAGTGCAAAAACTAAAAAAAATAATAATAAGAAAATTGTTAACCTCGGCTCCACCGAAGCTATGAAGCTTTTCACAAATGCACAAGATTCCTTACAAAAACTTTTAGTTCCATAAAGACTAGTTCACAATACAATCAACAAAATAACAAATTATACATGGTCTAACAACCAGTTTGTTTTCAACATATTTGAATATAATATTTTATAGGTCAGTTCATAACTAGTTATGTAAATCCCGGTTTACAAAATATACAATAAAAGTACACAATTGTTTATTTCCATCTTCTTTGCAACTAGTTTTTTACAAGCCAGTTAAGAACTAGTTCCGTTTAGGAAAATTAAAGCAAAAGTACAAAATAGTTATTCTATTCATAGTCTTAAAATTAGTTTATTTTCAACTCATTTGCACCTTGTATTTTATTTACCAGTTCAAAACTATTTACTAAGAACTCCGATTCACACTAGCTTTCAAAATAACAAATTTTAATTTCTATTTAGTACAACACTTACATATACATATATATATGCACTCAGGCACACATACGCTTGTCTATCCGCGCAAATATAAGTACATTTATTGCACTGGTAGATACATAATTTGTGACTTGAAAATTCTTAGGTGTTTCTAATGCAGTTTGATACCCTGAAGTCAAATCTGAAAACAGAATTTTTCTATCACCCACAGACGTTCTGTAACCTTCGGCTTTAGATTTTACAATACATTAAATTTCATTGTATTGCATCATCTCATATTTTCATACGATCATGAGTTTTTGTGCGGAGAACTAACTTTTAAATCGCAAAAACGCAATTGCGCTGAAATCTTACCAACTGTATTTTGGTGTTAAAGTTGGGGACCAAGACAAGCATGGGCCTCTCATATTTGCTTTGAAACTTTTGTAACATTGTTAACAGCTTGGTTAAAAGCTTCAATTTGAAAAATTTCCTTTGGAGTGCCAGGGTAAACTTAATGACTTAGTTCGAGATATAAGCCTTTCAAAATCGCAGTCCGTACTTTTGGCATCCAGACTGTGATGTAGATATTACTTTTTACAGAAAAAGACAGAAGCACCTCACAAACATCTTTATTCAAGAAAAGGATATACATAGTATACTGTTCAGAAGTTAACCTTTTGTTTAACGCACTAGGACAGAAACATGATTCATGTGATTAATGTCTATTCATTGATTCTTCCAAACTTAGTTTAAAGGTGGTATTGGTTCATAACGGTAACAAATATCCATCTGTGCCCTTAGCTTAAGCGGTTCATACGAAGGAATCAGTCTTTAAGAGCACATCCGTTATCATGAGTATGGTTGGGCAACATGTGGAGACCTAAAAGTAATAGCGCTTCTTCTTCGAATACAACTAGGATAAACGAAATATTGTTGCTTCTTTACGAATGGCACAGCCTTGCGAGAGACTGTCATTATGTACAGAATCAGTGGCCAGTACGTCAGGCACTCACTCCGGGACAAAAAAACGTTACCATTGAACCTCTAAATGATCCCAAAAAGTTACTACTACCACCTTTGCATTATAAATTGTGTTTAATGAAGAAATTTGTTTTACGAGCCTGGAGTACCTTTAAAAGTGTTTTTAAAAATTTTCTTGGAAATGTGAAGGCTGAAAATTACAAAGATCTTATGAATGAACTACTTACTGCCTTTAAAAAAAATGGGCTGCAACATGTCCCTTAAAATTCACTTTTTGGAATCCCATATGAATGGGGAACCACCAAGCTATGGAGAAACGGTACCAAGGCAAGTGGAGTGCCACTTTGCTTGCCGATTACTGCTGAACATTGTTAAAAAATACTCTAAAAACAAAATGTCATCGAAAAACAGCGACAATAACATATTAAGGTACACTTTGGTTAATAAAATAATACAACCATAAATATGTATCGCTGTTGGTTTGAAGCAAAAATCCTCATAGCAGAAAACCTATAGGTGACAGAAGAAATCTGCACATTATTTTCTACATTTGTGGCAATTATTACATGTTAAACACTTTCTTCTGTTCATTTCGCAAAAAACAAGTGATTTTTTGTTTACCAGTGTTATCAGCGTAATTCCCCGGCATATCGAAGATATCCTTGCCAGCAACAAGCATATATAGTGGCTGAAAAACTCATTTCCTCAAAGGCTTAGTATTGTGCAATAAATTTTTGTAACTCGTTTCCACTGGCAGCGTATTTGCAAAGAGAGGTCAAAGTTCAAAGTGTCGTTACTTTAAAGTGATTGACACAAAATGGATGTAACTTCGCTTCTTCCCTTCCACTCTCATTTAGCTAATGCAACATTTTACACAAATTTGCGATAATAAAGCAATTGCTTTCACGGTAAGTGTGTAATAAAATTCAATCAATGCTAGTGAACGGTTTACGAGTGAGTGAGAATTGTCCGTTGAAAAAACTTGCAATTGGAATCGAATAGGTTAAGATTGCAAACATTAATTTCTGTGGCGAATTCCATTATACATGAGTTTTTGGAGACACTTTCAACAGTTATTTTGTTTATGGAAGACCAGCAAAAAATCAAAAGCTTTAACAAAATACCAAGCTTCCGTAAAACGTAATATGAAAGTTTTTTTTTTTAGTTTTTTTTTTTTAATGTTTAAGAAAATTTTCGAAAAATTTGTTAAAGCCTTCACGGAGGATTTTTCAAAATCTTTTTGAAAGCAACCTTAAAAGATTTGGTTATAACAATTTTAACAAGAGCCTTTAAAATGGCATTTTTTTAATCGATATTGAATATAAGGCTTCCATTAACACTCTCGGAAATGCTTTCAAAGAGCTAGGCGTAGGCGACAGCTTTCACAAAAGCTTCCGAAAGGCGTTCTAAGGTAACTTTGCAAGAAGTGTTCAAATATTTTTCGCAAAAGTTTTTAGAAATCTTTCTAAAAGGTTTCCAAAAAGTTTAGCACAACGCCTTTAAAAACACTTCCAATCCGTTTTCACAAAAGGACCCAAAAGTTTTTCCTAAAAACTTGCGAAATGATTTACCAAAAATTTACCACAAAAGCTTTGAAAAAAGTGTTCACAGTTCGTTACACACGCTTCCAAAATTGCTCACGACAAATTTCACAAAAGCTTATATGATAACTTTCCAAACAGTTTTCAAAAGTGTTCAAATAAAAAAAAAAAATCAAACAAATTTTCTTAAAATTCTCAAAGTCTGTCACACGCCTTTCACAAAATCTTCCCAATAATTTCAAAGCTTATAAAAATTGAGTCTTTGGAATGAAATTCTTTAAGAAATAGAAAATTACTCGTATTGAGTATATTTCGAAATCTTCCCGAAAATGTTGATAGATGTCCTCTAAAAATATTGCTTAAAGCTTAACAATGATAACTTCTTCTATTTCTTCTCTTAATGACTGCACTGAAATAGGAAGTCTGGCCTCAGCAATAATAAACATTGCCTTAATTATACCAACAGCTGACGTTATAAACTATATTTGCTGGGCAACTAAATTCAGCGACTAACTGCTGCTTTGTTAGCTGGCAGGCTACAGGTCAATCCTTTCTTCGTCAAGCGCTCTTTACAACTCTTCCTTATCATCTCAACACTTCGCACCAGTTTCCGGCTGTCGGTGCTATAAAAATGTCAGTGTCGTAAAGCGTAATTTATGTCTTAGCGACACTTCGACGAATACTAACATACACTCACATGGTCTATTATGTAAATGTACAGGTAAACGTGCGCTGCCATTTTTTGTGCAGAAATTTATAACCCAAAGCCTAAGCGCTTCTGTACAGTCCGCTGTTTCACTATATAATCAGCGGAGTAGTTTGAGTGAGCCAGAGCGTGCTTATTGCAACAAAATTTTGTTGAAATTTAATTACGCCAAAGGCAAAAACAAAAATTAAACTGGAGATATGCACATGTGTATATTTGTATGTTTATTTGTGCATGTACCATATTTGTATATATGCACAGCGAGCGAACTTTTTTCAATTTTGCAGCTTTATCGCCCAGCTTTATTAGACATCCGTTGGTGCTAATTAAATTTTCTCTGTTGTAATTACAAATTGCAGTTACTTTCATGTCTATAGGTATATGCGAAGAGTATGTAATACTTGTATTAACACATAATATTTCGTTCGAACAGCAATTCTCTCACTGTTATTCGTTGTCACTAATTTTTTTTCCTCTCCACGTACTTCTCTCGTGCTGACAATTTCTTAAGTCTACTTTGCCATCTTTCAGTCCTCACTTCGCTTTTATGTGATCTGCAAGTATTCCTACTTTTATTAGGATTCTCCAATTTCTTCAGTAATCTACCCTTCTTCTATGCCTGGGCCGCTTGCTTACAATTAAAACTATCGCTATTTTATAGTGACAGCCATGAAATTAAATATGTTGTAGTGTCACTTTTACATTAATAAATTTACTCAACTGCACTTTAACCTGTGGAAGGAAAACAATAACAAAGGCGGCGCGTAGCTCATCGTGGCGGCCGTAAATTGTTATTAATCTAGTGGTGTTAAGCGCGTTTTGCTATTTGCCTGTATGTTTAAGCAAAAAAACAACAAATAATTAATTGGTCTGCTTGTATTTGTGGTAAATGAGGCGCCTGAATGTAGACTATATGGAAAAAAGCGGATTGAAAGTTTACTACATACACATTTTTGCAAAATTTTTAAGGGGGTATTCTCATGTAATCCCTTCGAAAAATCGATTTTTTTTATATTTTGACAGCAAAACCTATTGAAACATTCTCTGAAAAATTCAGACTGAAATTCGTATTTGATAAGTTACAGCTCATAGTCGCCGACGTGTCGTAAACGACTGTCTACCGGACGCCATGGCAAGTCAGCAACTGCTACGTTTCTAAACGCATTTTTCTCGAATCATAATTTTCTGAAACTCTCTTTGTCCTAAAACAAAAAGTATTCAACCGATTGCTTTAAAATTAACATATGTTCTTCTACTCATTTATAGTTAGCGTCTCTACCAGAATTGTTTATTTTCGAAAGTATTTTAATTTTTTTAAACGATTTTTAACGAAAAAAAAATAAGATTTTAGTGACTTTTTTTGATGTTCGACATTTTTTTTCAATAAAATTGATTATATTTGATAAGGACGATAGCCGCAGAACTACTGAAAAATAACCCATTAGATTTATTTATTTCAGACAACATGAACAGCCGCTATCACCATGACCAGTGAACTACTTTTTTTGTTCGCGACTACTTTGATTTAAACAAAAAATATATTAAAAATGTAGGTTAGGTTAGGTTAGGTTAGATGGCTGATCATAGATCGCACGTGGACTATACGTAGTCCTTTGTGATGCCATAGAAAAAAGAACTCCCTTGTTCGAACTTAAAGATTGGCAAAACGCCCGGTAGCCGATACAAATTTGCAAAGGCGCCCGATATCTACACCCACCAGTTCGGTAGGATGTCTGAAGGTATGTGCCCCCAAGTGTCTGAGCCTTAACCTCCCGAACGCGGGACAGTCAAGAAGGAAGTGCTGGCTAGTTTCCGTCGCATCTTCTTCTAAGCAGCTTTTGCAAGCAGCATCCGGTAAGATTCCTAGTCTTACAGCATGTGTGCCAATAGGGCAATGGCCTGTAAAGAGCCCGACTACTAAAGAGAGGCTAGCCTTACTGAGGGCAAAGAGATCTTTAGATCTTCTGTGATCTATCTTGGGCCAAAATGCTTTTGCGACCGCGCAAGTACCAGTGCTCGCCCATCGTTGACCAAGCATCCGCGAGGCCCAGCTTTCCAGCATTAGGACGCAAGAAGACACCGGAGCACCGACCCGTTCCCATTCTACCGATAGTGGCTCTAGGGTGCCCTTCCTTGCTAGCTCATCGGCTCTGCAATTGCCCGCTATTCCGCTGTGGCCCGGCACCCATACAAGCCTTATAGTAAAAACTGCCGCCGCTAACGACAGTACCGCCAGACACTCCTCAACCAGCCCTGAACGCACTGTGAATGAACTCGGGGCTAGTATCGCTGCTCTACTATCCGAGTGAATGGTCACTTCCCTGAAGGTGGACACCCTCCGGAGTAGCAGATCTGCTGCTACCTTGATGGCTGCAACCTCAGCCTGGAAGACGCTGCAGTAGTCAGGAAGTCTGAAACTAGAGCTGATGGAGAGCTCCCGACAGTAAACCCCTCCACCAACCTTCCCCCAAGCTTTGACCCATCCGTAAAGAAGCTTACTGCCCCTCTCCTCCAACGGCTTCTTCCCACCCATAACTCCCTCTTCGGTATATGGGTAGAGAAGAAAACGCGAGAGTTAGATATGGCGACTCCATGATCCAAATGATCCGGTATGCAGTCAAAGCTTGTAAGGATGTTCGAGTGTTCAGAAGCACGCTCTTTTAGGAACCCAGCTTCCCTGAGCCTAATAGCCACTTTTGCGGTCATACACCTTCCGGCAATGTCCACGGGCGTTATGTTCAGAATTGCATTAAGTGCCACGGTTGGGGTGGACCTTAACGTTGAACGCTTTCGAGTTTCTTAGCAAGTGTGATCTTCTGTAGAGCCCTCCACCACATAAAGGCTCCATAGAACATTATGGGCTTTACTATGGTGTCATAGAGCCAGAGGACCACTTTCGGTGAGAGGCCCCACCTTTTGCCGATAGCTCCTCTACAGCAGTAAAGGGCAATCGATGCCTTTTTGGCTCTCTCCTCGATGTTCGGCTTCCATGAAAGCTTCTTATCCAGGATGAGCCCTAGATACTTCACCGTATCCGCCGGTTGCAGGAGAATACCTCCCATTTGCGGCAACGGTGCCACTGGGATCTTATATCTTCTACTGAATAAAACCATTTCTGTTTTATTCGGGTTTATGGCGAGTCCACTTCCGACCGCCCATTTTGTTACAACGCCGAGATATCCCTGCGTCAGCTCGTATACGGTGCTAAGGAACTTTCCTTTGACCATAAGTGCTACATCGTCTGCATAGGCAATCACCCGGCAGCCTAGATCCTCTAGTTTCTTAAGAAGGTCGTTAACGACTAGGATCCATAGAAGAGGAGAAAGAACCCCTCCCTGAGGGGTTCCCCTGCTCACATTTCGCCGCGCGTGCGCGCTGCCCCATTCTGTTTCGACCACTCTATCACAAAGAAGACTGAAAATGAGGTGCTTGAGGTTCGATTCAACCCCAAGACCATCTAGAGCAGTTATGACTGCCTCCGGCAAGACATTGTTAAAAGCTCCCTCAATATCGAGGAAGGTCCCAACAGCGAAATCTTTAGCCTCGATGGCTTCCTCCAGCCACGACACGATAGTGCGCAGGGCAGTGTCCACCGACCTGCCTTTACGATACGCATGTTGCGCTCCTGATAAATAGTCTCTCGGAATGCGCCTCCTTAGATCCCAGTCCATCAGTTTCTCCAGAGTTTTGAGTAAAAAAGAGGAGAGGCTGACGGGTCTGAAGTCCTTGGCCGTGACATGGGAGCCCCTACCAGCCTTCGGGATGAACGTAACTTTGACTCGTCTCCAGGCCCCCGGGATGTAACCTAATCTGATGCAGTTCGCATAGATCGGTCGCAACCATCTGCATGATACCTTAACAGCCCGCTGCAGCTGCGCTGGTATGATGCCGTCCGGTCCCGGGGACTTGAACGGTTTGAACGAGTTAATCGCCCATTCCAAGTGACGCTCGTCCAGAAGATCGGCAAAGGCCGTGCAGTCAGCATGCAACTCTCCGAGAGATGCCACTATAGAGGATGTGCTGCTAGGGAAGTGAGCATCGAGGAGCAACTGAAATGTATCTTCACTGCTCAGGGCCCACTTCCCATTTACATCCTTGAGATAACCCAGAGGCACTGGGTTTTTTGCGAGAATGCGCCTGAATCTGGAGGACTCGTGGCAGCCCTCCACTTTCTCGCAGAAGGTCTTCCACGAGATCCTCTTAGCCTTCCTTAACTCGGACTTGTATATCGAAAGTCCGGTTTTATACAACACCCAGTTGTCAGATAACCCGCTCCTGCGGGCTCTGTTAAATAAGCGTCTGCAAGACGCCCTTATTTCCGAGAGCTCCATAGTCCACCACTGAGGTTTCCCTCTGCCCTTCGGTGTTTTCAGTGGACAGGAGCTCTCTAGTGCAGAAATGCACGCCGAGCTGAAGACTTCGACCTACCCGTTCACCACATCGCTGGTGCCCAACATGTTCACCCCCGGTGCACGTGGCAGGGTTTGCCAAAGCCTCCTTCGGTAGCCTTCCCAGTCCGTGTTCCTCGGATTTCTGAATGATTTCCTAGGCGGACCTTCTCCGACTAGACTAAAACCGATATACCTGTGATCCGAAAAGGAGTGATCGTCGAGGACCCTCCAATTCGAGATCAACGGGGCAATCCCATGAGAGGCTAGGGTGAGGTCAAGAACTTCCTCCCTGCATGCGGTTACAAAAGTTGGAGAATTTCCCCTATTACAAATGCGAAGATTTTCGCTTACAATAAAGTCAAAAAGGGACTCACCTCTATTATTTGTGTCCGAGCTTCCCCATATCGAGTGCCGCGAGTTGGCGTCCGAGCCGATGATGACGTCGGCACCATTCCGGGACGCTTCAGCCAAGGTCTTCCTTAGCATTACAGGAGGTGGCTCCACCGCATCGTCGTGCGGCATATACGCGGAGATAATCCAGACATTTCCGGTATCGCTCTCCAGTTTTGCTGTTACTATGTATATCAGCATTGCTGAAATTAGGTAAAAGAAGTACCATTAATTCATTTCTAACCAGTATACAGGCTCGGTTTCTACCTGCATCATTGGTCGCCAGCAGCTTATGGCTCCTCGTCCTCAAGCCAGAGATCCCGCTACTAGTCAGCCACGGTTCCTGGATCAGGATGACATCGGCCTCGTCTTGCTCCAGACGAAGCAATAGATTGGCGGAGGCCGCCTTTGAGTGTTGGAGATTAATCTGGAGGAATCTCATCCTTCAGACTCTCCTCTAGGAGCGCCAGTTCAGCGCTCATGTCGTAATCGACCCTCACCTCCTCGAACAGTTGTTCGAGGCTAAAGACGGAATCGCCAATCGACGAACCGCCCCCAGAACTCGCCACGTCCGAGAGATTAGGGTCGTTATCTGTGGTCGCCTGACCATCGCAAAAGCCGTCTGCCTTCCCCCCTGCATCTGCAGCTCGGGTGCCATCAGTCCTGGTATCCGTTGGGAATACCTTTAGCACAACCATCTCGAAGCCATAGCTGATGGCTGCCTTGGTTTTGCTGAGAGGACCGATGGACTCCTCATTAAGCATTATCAACGCTTGCCGATAAGGTTCATCGGTTCTCTCCAGCCTGATGACCCTCCAGTCATGCGTGGGGAGAGAGGGGTTGCAGTACTTGAGGATTTCCTCAATCTCACTTGCAGTAGAAGGTTCAGCCGGCAGCCAGACGCGAGCCCTAGGACGAAGAGGGAGGTCCACTTTGTCCACGGCCTCCAGTCTGGCTCCCTTCCAAACCTCCCCCACCTGAGATACTGCCTTCTTATATAAGATGGCCGATCTTTCGTCGGCACACCTTGTCAGCTTATGCAGCCCATGATGCCAACCGGCACTTACACATTTAGGAGGTGGCCCCGGGTTTTCCCTAACCACCTTGAGGAAGACTGAAGAGATAGCTGCCTCTACTCTCTTCCACTCCTCGTGAGAGATAGCACCGTCCTCCCTGCTGCGATCCAGCACACCAAGCACTCTTGCACCAGCGCTTTTAGCGATTTCGCTAAAAGTTGGCGCAGCGCCTGTTCACGGTTTCTTACCAAGGGAGGTTTCTCCCTCATGCGACCTTTGCCGCTTAACCGCTGGTTCGGGTCCCTTTGTTTCGAGTCGTGCCCTATCGGTCTCGCTCTCACTCAGAACCTTCTTAGCCCATTCGAGCGTATTGGCATGCTGCTCAGATACCTGACCAGCATGCTTGTCCCCGTAGCGCTCTACGATTTTTGCTGCCAGTCTGCGGTCCGACTTTAGCTGTCTAGCTAAGGCTCCCCTGCTAATGCCCCCTGTGGTTCCCTTCATAATTTTAGCAGAGGTTCCTCTGCTGGTGCTTGCGATTCCGCCGTGCACGAAGGCTCCCCCCTTCACTACCTCGCTTGCCGACGGCTTTGCGTCGGCTCCCCCCATTCTGCTGCCTGATGAGGAGACTCCTACCGAGGTCCTTGTCATCCCGCTGCAGCTACTCAGCGACGGTTTCGTCGCCATAGGAGCAGCAGCCCCGCCTGGGATAAGTCCGGATGTCGATTTCGACATCCCTTCATCTCCCTTCGTCGCCTTCTCGTTCGTATGCGTCTTTTGTGTCTTGTCCATGCTAAAAGGGTCCCCACTCAGAGCCGCTATCCGAAACGAAAAAAAAAACATTCAATTTCAAAATACAAATAAAAATATATTAAAAAATTAAAATGATTGAATGCTTTTTAGTTACGCACTTCATAGTTTTATGAAAGAAATTTTTATTTTTTCGTAATCTGGGATACACTCTCGTTAAGATTTTTGCTTTGAATATTGGATCGCAATTCACTCTATATATAATATGTCATTTATAATTTACTGACCTATCAGCATATCTTCTGCATAACAAATTTTTTATCAATCCGTAGAACCAAATTTTCGGCGCCACCACTGCGTATACGTAATACATCTTATTGAGGAAACGAACTGACACTGCGTATGAGTAACCTGGATCTCAATATTCTGAGTACTATCTTGATTGGTTGTTTTGTATAAACATCTCAAAACTGCCGAAAAATTCACCACTACGTATACGTAACATATCTCATAGATAGGCGGACTGACATTGCGTATGAGTAACCTGAGTCACAGTGTTCGTAGCAGTACCTTGATTAGTTGTTTACAGCAAATGTCGTACAATTGCCAGAAAATCGTATGGGTCTAAATTTGACTAAGGCTTCTAAAATTCTGGATCACATCTCTCATAATTGATTGAAATTTTCAGCTGAATTTAGACTTAATTATACTCAAGTATGTTTTTCCAACAAAAGTTAACTTTTCAAAGTACTGTACCTTTGGCTATCTTTAGATCCTTTAAGATAAACTTAAATCTCCTTTCATCCGAAGTCAATTTTTTGTAGAAAAAAACAAAGCCATTTATTCTCTTCTATAAGCTAGTATCAATTTTATTGTTTAACAAATGAAATAATACACTTTTGACTTCAATTTCACGAACAAAAAAGCAAAGAGTCTAATGAATTGAGAAGAGTAATAGAGAAGCATGTATGCCAAGGATAAAATATACATAAAAAGTGCAAATACCAAGTGAATTCATTAATAAATATAAGAAGCCAATTTAAAAAGTGACTTATAAAATACGAAATAGATGTTCAGCAATATTAGTATATGCATATGTTTTGAGTTAAAAGAAGACTTTGAGTAACGGCAGTACATCTCCGTAGATAACGTGGTTGGCTGTAATTTTCGTTATAATTGTGAGAGGATTCATTGTTCAAAAATTGTATTTCTGTTATAGATGGCATTGTATGGCCTATAACGGTTGTATTGTACTAGAGAGAAATGAGCCTTCAATATAATTTACTTACCTCATCACCAAATTAATATAAGCCAAGCGTGATCTTTGCCCACAAATTCTTTCCAAATACGATTGATCCGTTCTCGAGTTTCTAAAGGCTAATGCTCAATATTCGCGTTTTAAGAATGTTTGTATGTACTTTGTTGCTATATATATTAGAACTTACTTTTACCCATTAGAAAAGCAACTTAATGTGAGAGAAATATGGACTATTTCGTTAATAAATTACAAATTTTATATATCCAATCTTAATGTAATCCTGCTCATGTCAATGTCAGAGCACCATTTATAAAAATGTATTTAAAATTATCACTAAATAGAGCTTAATTACTAACTATTACTATCTGCTCCCTATTTTACAAATATAAATCACTCAAAGATGTATACACAAAATCTCAACAAAATCTATCGAGCCGTTCTCAAGTTTCTGAAGGGTAGTGCTCAATGTTATCGGTTAACGAATGTTTTAATGCTATATTATAGGTACTATCATCATTCTTATAGTCAATATCGTGGTTGGAATATATTTAAATTTAACAGCAAATATAACAAACTTGCTTACTACTAAATCGTTATCTACTCTCTACTATATAAAAAAAAAACCACGATGGACTGCCCATACATAATCTAGTTCTAATTATTTTAAGTTTACGAATGGTTTGATGCTCGTTGGTCGCAGTATCACTCATTTTTTTGTCTGTACAATATATATAAAGATTTATAGAACTTGTTAATTTTTCTAATAGATACGAGGTGTGTTCAAAAAGTATCGCGAATCGTAACTGACAGTTTTCTTCGATTGCAGGGGCGTGGTGCATCATGAGTTCTTGCCACAGGGAAGAACGGCCAATATTTGTGGAAGAACAAAAATTGGCTTTTGCACCACGATAACGCCCCTGCTCACACACATCGTTTCTTGTGCGCGACTTTTTGGCCAAAAACAACACACTAAGGATGCCGAAGCCACCGTATTCTCCAGATCTGGCCCCCTGTGACTTTTTCTTGTTCCCTAAACTGAAGAGAACCATGAAAGAACGACGTTACGCTTCTCTTGACGAGATAAAGACGGCATCGAAGGAGAAGCTGAAGAAGATAAAAAAAAAAATTATTTTTTGAAGTGCTTCGAAGATTGGAAAAACCGTTGGCACAAGTGTATAATTTCTCATAGGGATTACTTTGAAGGGGACAAAATAGATATTAATGAATAAATAAATAATTTTTGAAAAAACACAAAATTCGAGATACTTTTTGAACACACCTCGTTTATTCATATACTTAGTCCCTGTGTTATTGAATTATATCGAACAAGATGAAACTAATTATGACTGATAAAGAAAAGTTTGTAGATTGTTTAGGGTTATCTCACTAAAATTAATCGAGCCATTCTCACGCTTCTGAAGCCTAATGCTCAATATTCTCTGTTTACGTTTATGTTTTAATGCGTGTTATTGGTACTATCATCTCTACTATATGTATGTTATATTTTTTGGGCAGACGTAAGGTTTTTTATTATTTGTTTATTTTTCTAAGAAATATTACATGGTCCCTGAGAAGGAATAATGAGAAATTTCGACCCAATTTTTTCACATTGTATTGCTTCTTCAGAGGGCCATTTGGCAAAACATTCAGGTTCACATTTTCACACACAAACACAGTTTTGATCTGAAACTCACTCTAATAAATATGTATTTTGGGCACATTAATCTTCTTCTTTTCAATCTTATTTATTTTATATAATCATCTTTTTTACTTTTATATGATATGTCTTCTTCATTGATTTTACTTACTTTCTACGTTCATTACTTTGTTTTCATGTATCCTCGTCAACACATTTATTGTTAGTTCATCGCACTTAAGCTGCCATGCATCGCCCTAGTAACTTATAAATGCTGTTATAATCGCATTAAGGCTCGTTACATTGTGAAACTACAAATGTATGAGTATGTGTGTGTATACATGTATGTGTATACGAATATTTCCAAAACACCCCGGAAATTCAATTTAAACAAAACTTTTTGCGGAATGAAAAGAAGACACACTCTCAAATAGTTATGTAGCTATGTATCATATACAAATACGTGTACATGTGTATGTGTGCGCATTCTATCCTATAAAAATTAACTTTTATTTCAATAAACTCGCAGCAAAGCAATGCATTTTTGTAGTTAATAGTTTTATAGGTTCTTGCCGCAAATCTCTTTATGTATTTGTGGTATATACAATTTATGTACACTAAGTGTACATATATATTTACACTATATACAAATACCGGTTTATAAATTATTAACATTTTCCTATAGCTCAAATATACATATATGTACATTATACACATAAATATAGGCATGTTCTATCTCCCCCTCACAAAAATTTAATAGCAATTTTTAAGGATAAAGCTTTATTACATGCTTAAATACAGCCAAGAATAATGAAATTATATACTAATGGCAACCGCAAGAATATTAAGTCGAGTATACAGTAAGTATCCATGAAAGTTAAAGACATCAATCTCGATAAACGGAACTTTTACAAAAATTTCTTAAAAAAATAAATAAGACATAGTGAGACCAATATAGCACAAACACCAAAGATCTTTTGCTACGTTAAAATTAAGACACAATTTCAATAATACGAGGTACTTCTAATTACAATAAATCTCTCCTTCAATATACAGACCTACGTAAATAGGTGTGGGTTGGTAAAATTGATTTTTAGTGAATTTGGTTGAAATCGGTCGACCAGGTCCTGAGTTATACAAATTTATCTAAAGGTGGGCGGTGCCACGCCCATTGTCTAATTGTTACAACGGGTCACATAAAATCCTATGATACCATCACGGGAGAAAAATTTAATGTCTTTGGCGTTTTTATTTATTCATTTATCGCGCTTCAGTTGCGTTTATCAATAGTTTGAGCAGGGTTATCTTTCAAATTCGTTCATTTTTTTACTGTCAGTGGTTCTTATAATATTTGGTCTCGGCAAATTTGGTGCTTCTAGCTTTAGTAATTTAGGAGACATGTATGGGCCATACCCACTTTTTAAATACTTTTTACTCACAGGTGCCCTTGCCACTGCGATCACCCGTGTCAAATAAGAGTTTTATATCTTTATTTAATGCATAATTATGTTTTTTTATAGGTTCCCTATTAATGACGTTTTTTGGGCGTAGAAGTAGTACGCGCATACCAAGTTTCATCAACATAGTATCTCAAACGCAAAAATAACCATGAAGTGCAACCTTACCTGACAAATTTTTTTTACAGAGGTAATTGAAGTATTTCAGTCCAACCGTTTTGAAGATTTTACTTACTAACATCGAAAGCAAATTCGCAAGTATATATAACCTCTTAAACTCAGCATTACTAAAAAAACAGGAATCATACAACAAGTAGCCCATACTAGAATTTTATTAAACAAACGTACCAAGGGAAACACGTATCAACTGAACAAGTGAAATACCATGCGACTGAGCTGCAGCAGTGAAACAGCAGGGAAATACATATAAATAATATTTATTAAAATGACAATACGGAGGAATGAAATTCTCGAAGCGCCAGTTGAAAAGCTTTTGTTTTTGTTTGTTAGGTGTGATTTCTTACTGTACTTTGGTGTTCAAAATTTAATAAAATCCATAGGGAATTTCAATTATTTGCGCCACAGAGTGTTTCATATACTGCTTAATTTAGATTTATTGTGTACACAGGGGAGAATAAAAAAAATGTTTGGCCACCTTTGGCATACAAAGAAGTTAATAAGTAAATAAATGCGGAACAGGGAAAATGAAAGTTTGGGAAATAGGCGGCACGAAAGTCTAACAAATGGAATTCGTTTGAAAAATAGAAAGATCATGACTTGGTTACAAAATAACTAAACATGATTTCCTTGAAGCGCAGTGCGAGGCTTCCCACTTACTTCAGTGTAGCTTATAGGCTGCAGTACGACATCAATATTATTGAATGCAGTGAATTGATTTGAATTTTGAAATATATTGAAAGCCTGCTTCACAACGAATACAAGGTAGGAAGTCAAGAAATTCCTCACGAAAACGCGCTAACTAAAGTCCTAAATAAGGAAGAAATTTAAAAAAGAAGGGTTAATGCATAAAAAAAACAACAACAAAAAAACTATTTAATAAAAACAAAAAAATCAAAGTTTGACCAAGGCAGCTAAACTAACATAGAAACAACTTCTACTTATGCGCTGGCAGCCGGAAAGCTACCAACACGCCAAATAGTTAGCGAAAGCAGACAAAATCATCATCATTTTTCTTAATAACAAATTCCGGATAAAGTTCTGGAGGAAGACACACAAGAAGAGACCGCAGCAACTACAAAACTACGAAGAAATCAGAGAGTAAACAGCAGGAGCCAGGTGTAAGAGAACATATGCCCGAATATTAGTGTATTGCGCTGAGGTCAGTGTGTCGTAGAGTGTCTGGGCTTAAGGGGAGCCGAAGGGCTTGCAGTATGAAAAGCAGCTAGTAATACAGAAGTTTCTCCAAACAACGATCAGGCAAATAAATGATAATTACGGAGTAGCGTTGGTAGGCACACGCAGAGCCGGAGCTTACGTAAAGCGGCAGGGACAAGTGATGGCTTGACATATGCTTGCTTGTTGGCACAGCGTGCGCTTAAGTCGCATGCTTTATGATGTGATAATTTGAAGGTGACAGGGAAACTTAAAGCAAACAAATCACCTGGAACGGTTGGCATACCAGCAGAGGTATTAAAAGTAATAGCCAAAAACTCTCCAAATGTACTACTAGAAATGTTTAATACCGGTCTTACAGCAGACATATTCCCAGAAATTTGGAAAAACAGAAGATCTTTTTTATTAGTAAAAAAGGAAATTCCGACAACCATTAAGCTTTTCGAAATATTCAAGGGACAACGACATTTAAACGTCTGGAGCTGCGCAGGGTTTAATTATCGATATATACCTAAAAAACGTCAGTTATGAAGGCATATTAAGCCTTAATATGCCCAACGAAATTCACGCAGGCGATATTGCTGCGATAATCACTGCCAGAGGCACTGAAAACTAAAACAGGAAATTAAACCAGGTGATGATCAGAGCACAAATGTGGCTTTACATGCGAAGTCTTACACTTGCCACTGAAAAACCGGGTTAGTATTGCTGAGAGAAAAGCATATTCTGACAATAATATACATGAGGACACAAAACGTTGTTACCTATACGACTTTCGAATTGGACACACACTTAGCAAGCTAACGACGAACGTCGAAGGATCCCCACAGCAGAAACGTAAAATTATAAAGTCGACCACACCGAACGTCTTCCTCTAAGAAGCAGAGATATGAACTGCTTCATTGAGAAAAACAACAGACGTAAAGCTCTATAAATGTATATCGATCAGCTGTTCAAAGGGTAGTATCCACACAGTTTAAGGCGAAGCTGTAGCGATAATAAGCGGAAGAACGCCCATCGACTTATTAGCATTTGAAGGAAAGAAATCGTGGACGTTGAAAGAACAATTGTCACCACAACAAAGGATATGAAGAACGATAACTTGGAGGAATGGCAAACTCGTTGGGAGCAACAATATCATGGTATATTAACGGCTAGGCTAATCAAAAATATAAAAGAGTGGTCCTTCTCCTTCTTAATTGGCGTTGGCACCGCTTACGCAATTATAGCCGAGTCAACAACAGCCAATTGGATATCCCAAGCGAAGCCAGGTCCTTCTCCACTTAGTCCTTCCAACCGAGTGGAGGTCTTCCTCTTCCTCTGCTTCCCCCGGCGGGTACAGCGTGGCGCCAATTGGATATCCCAAGCGAAGCCAGGTCCTTCTCCACTTGGTCCTTCCAACCGAGTGGAGGTCTTCCTCTTCCTCTGCTTCCCCCGGCGGGTACAGCGTCGAATACTTTCAGAGCTAGAGTGTTTTCGTCCATCCGGGCAACATGACCTAGCCAGCGTAACCGCTGTCTTTTAATTCGCTGAACTATATCAATGTCGTCGTATATCTCGTACAGCTCATCGTTCCATCGAATGCGATATTTGCCGTGGCCAATGCGCAAAGGACCGTTAATCTTTCGTAGAACCTTTATCTCGAAAACTCTTAAGGTCGACTCATCAGTTGTTGTCATCGTCCAAGCCTCTGCACCGTATAGCAGGACGGGAATTATGAGCGACTTATAGAGTTTGGTTTTTGTTCGTCGAGAGAGGACTTTACTTTTCAATTACCTACACAGTCCAAAGTAGCACCTGTTGGCAAGAGTAATCCTGCGTTGGATTTCCAGGCTGACATTGTTGGTGGTGTTAATACTGGTTCCTAAATAGACGAAATTATCTACAAATTCAAAGTTATGACTGTCAACAGTGACGTGAGAGCCAAGTCGCGAGGGCGACGACTGTTTGTTTGATGACAGGAGATATTTCGTCTTGCCCTCGTTCACTGCCAGACCCATTTGTTTTGCTTCCTTGTCCAGTCTGGAGAAAGCAGAACTAACGGCGCGGGTGTTGAGGCCGATGATATCAATATCATCGGCATACGCCAGCAGTTGTACACTCTTATAAAAGATGGTAAATTCTCTAATTAGTTCTGCAGCTCGAACTATTTTCTCCAGAAGCAGGTTGAAAAAGTCGCACGATAGGGAATCGCATTGTCTGAAACCTCGTTT
Organism: Bactrocera zonata; assembly: GCA_037783105.1. NCBI lineage: Eukaryota > Metazoa > Arthropoda > Insecta > Diptera > Tephritidae > Bactrocera > Bactrocera zonata. The sequence goes on along the minus strand of JBAWJQ010001242.1, from coordinate 44,116 downwards.
GGTATCGAACGGCTCAGAGAGGTCCTTCCCGATCCTGACGGAGCTTTGGGTGTTGCTCAACGTCAGTTTATACAGCCGTATTAGTTTTGCGGGGATACCAAATTCAGACATCGCGGCATAGAGGCAGCTCTTTTTCGTGTTGTCGAAAGCAGCTTTGAAATCGACGAATAGGTGGTGCGTGTCGATACTCCTTTCACGGGTTTTTTCCAAGATTTGGCGCATAGTGAATATCTAGTCGGTTGTTGATTTGCCAGGTCTAAAGCCACACTGATAAGGTCCAATCAGTTTGTTGACGGAGGGCTTTAATCTTTCACCGATACGCTCGATAGAACCTTATATGCGATGTGGAGGAGGCTAATCCCACGGTAGTTGGCGCAGATTGTGGGGTCTCCTTTTTTATACATTGGGCATAGCACACTTAAATTCCAATCGTTGGGCACGCTTTCGTCCGACCATATTTTACAAAGAAGCTGATGCATGCTCCTTAACAGTTCTTCGCCGCCGTGTTTGAATAGCTCGGCCAGCAATCCGTCGGCCCCTTCCGCTTTGTTGTTCTTCAGGCGGGCAATTGCTATTCGAACCTCTTCATGGTCGGGCAATGGAACATCTGCTCCATCGTCATCGATTGAGGAATCGGGTTCGCCTTATCCTGGCGTTGTGCGTTCACTGCCATTTTGAAGGCTGGAGAAGTGTTCCCTCCATAATTTAAGTATGTTCTGGGCATCGGTGACTAGATCACCTTTGTGGGTTCTACAAGAGTATGCTCCGGTCTTGAAACCTTCTGTAAGCCGCCGCATTTTTTCGTAGAATTTTCGAGCATTACCCCTGTCGGCCAGCTTATTAAGCTCTTCATACTCACGCATTTCGGCCTCTTTCTTTTTTTCCTGCAAATGCGTTTCGCTTCCCTCTTCAACTCTCGGTATCTATCCCATCCCGCACGTGTCGTGGTCGATCGCAACGTTGCGAGGTAGGTAGCCTGTTTTCTCTCCGCTGTGACACGGCAATCCTCGTCGTACCAGCTGTTCTTTAACACTTTCCGAAAACCAATGGTTTCGGTTGAAGCTGTTCGTAAGGAGTTTGAAATGCCGTCCCACAGTTCCCTTATACCGAGTTGTTGACGAGTGCTCTCAGAGAGCATGAGTGCAAGCCGAGTAGAAAATCGTTCGGCTGTCTGTTGTGATTGCAGCTTATCGACTTCGAACCTTTCTTGTGTTTGTTGACGTGCCTTTTTTGCTGCACAGAGGCGGGTGCGAATCTTGGTTGCAACAATATAGTGGTCCGAGTCAATGTTAGGACCTCGGAGCGTACGCACGTCTAGAACACTGGAGACGTGTCTTCCATCTATCACAACATGATCGATCTGGTTGGTGGTTTCTCGATCCGGAGACAGCCAGGTAGCTTGATGTATTTTGTTGTGCTGGAATCTAGTACCACGGATAACCATATTTCGGGCCTCGGCGAAATCGATTAGCCTCAACCCGTTTGGGGATGTTTCCTCGTGGAAGCTGAATTTACCTATCGTCGTACCAAAGATACCTTCTTTGCCCACCCTGGCGTTGAAGTCGCCAAGCACAATTTTGTCATCGTGGCAGGGATAGCGCTCATGGGTGTGCTCCAAGCGCTCATAGAAGGCATCTTTGGTCACATCGTCCTTCTCTTCCGTCGGGGCGTGGGCGCAAATCAGCGATATGTCGAAGAACCTCGCTTTGATGCGGATTGTGGCTACACGTTCATTCACAGGAGTGAATGATAGTACTCGGCGACGGAGTCTCTCTCCCACTACGAATCCCACACCAAACTTGCGCTCTTTTATATGGTCACTGTAGTAAATGCCACAAAGACCTACTTGTCTTTGTCCTTGTCCCGTCCATCGCATTTCTTTGACGGCGGTGATGTCAGCCTTTATTTTCACGAGGACATCAACCAGCTGGGCAGCGGCACCTTCCCAATTAAGGGACCGGACATTCCAGATGCATGCCCTCAATTCGTAGTCCTTATTTCGTTTGCCATGGTCGTCATCAAAAGGGGGGTCTCTCATCCGAGGCTGTTGTTTATTTTTCATTGGGGGTGTTTTTTACGTGGCGGGTCCCAAACCCAGCGCTCAACCCTATGCAGGGGATGTTTCGCCTTCTCACTCTAGCTCGCCTTCAAACGGATGTTCTTAGGCTACCCAGAGAAATACTTGGTAAAAGACCGGAAGTTGTGAGCTGCTTGAGTCATATGTGAAATAATCGTTTCTGACCACTCCCAAGTGAGTGGTGGTCAGAGAACTTTCTTCACTTTCGTGAACTTCTACACATGACCCCATCCTCCAAAAGAGTGGTCCAGTGGACAAAAAAAAAGTTTTATACTGCACAAATTGTAACCGGGCACGGATACGTTACGAAACATCTAAAAGTCGAAAAGCCAAATTGTATTATATTCCATACAACGATGTGATCAAGGGTGGGGCCGAACACACATTTTTCAAATCATAAGCTGAGACACACCGAGGCGTAATGCGCTGCTTACTTTATCGGATTGCGGACAACATCATAACTGACATGCTTCAAAACGGAAAGAAAACTGGAAACGGGACCTGGACGCATGTTCGTTTTCAGGGGTTATATACAGTTAAAGTTTTCAAAAAATCGATTTTGTTTATTTATTTATTTATTTATTTATTAAAGGAAATACAATTATGAATAATTATACTACCTATAAAATACAGCACTAGCGACAGGGCCTTCGGCTGTCGATTTTGTTTATTTTATTTTCTTAACGTACATAAATTTCATTTCGGTGAATATTTTTTAAGTTACACTCAAATTTGAAAAGGCATTTCAGAGTGATTGGAAGTGCATTAAAAACTTAAAATGAATTTTTAAAATGATGTTTTCAAAATCGGCGACCAACATAGCTCGAAAACCGTTAAATGCATTAGTCTAAATTTTTAACATGAAATTCACAAATATATTTGTTCGTAACTATGGAATGGAGAAACCCTCATTTTGTCAAAAAAAAATTATTTTGCATATTCCTTCGATTAATTACTAGACTTAAAATAACTTTAACGAAATCTGTTTGGTTTTTTTATTTTCAGAGGATCCAAATCAGAAAATAGTGGTCACCGCAAAACGTGTTTTTTGAGAGGAGCTGCCGGAGATCAACTGTAGATCTGATAATAAGTACTTTTGGATCAATAACTTTAAAAGTTTTTTCAGAAAAAAATATGAAAAATTCGCTTTTTTGGACTTCTAACTAAATATAACCCTTTAAGGTCATGAGACGAGTTAATGCGAAGGTGGTTCTAGGGTTATACGTTTCCTCTTAAACTTATATGCCCTGTTAATGATATAACAAACATAAAATTGAGGCGCATTTGGGCGTGCTAATGCAAATCTGTGGATTTGGGACTAAGCAAGACTTGAACTAAATACTGTGAGAAGATGGTACGAATTTCATACCCCTATTTACCAGATCTATTTTTACACTAATACATAATTCTAATCAAAAAATTGCCATCTTCACTACTCTTCCTCTCTTTTGTTTTTTCCAATGTAAGTTTTTGCTTGCATTTGTGCGTGTGTTTTAGTGTATTGTGCTGGCAGGGCTAAACTGCATAAGAATTTTATAATATCAACACATTACGAGCGATTTGATGATGTGTCACGCATTGCTTGCTGCATGTAAAAAGCAAAACTACAACAACAACATATAAGAGTATTTGTATTCGTTTGTTGTTGTTGCCACTTTAGTTGCATGCATTAAGAGTGTTATATGGCGACAAGAGCCAGCTATAGAAAAAAATTGCAAAATAAAAAATAATATTGATCTACTTAGTGGTGTGGCAAGTCCAGTGTGTGGCAGTACGTGTGTAGTTAGAAAAAGTTCCAACCTTCAAAGAAAACAGTAAAGTAGCACTTTGTATACTTGCTGCTGCTCTAAGCGTGTGGCTTTGCGCTAAATTATGCGGCAACATCATTCGTTGCACCTGTTCGTGGTATACTACAAGCTCGGCAGCTGCCGCACTAGCCACCCGCCACAGTAATTGCAATAGCTGGGGTTTTGCCACTTCAATAAGCAAAAATCGGGAAACACTTTTACATAGTGGTTAACGCTAGGTTGCTCAGGAAGAGTCTGTGTCAAAATGCGTTGCCAGTAGCAGCATAAGTAACAACAACCACAAATAACTAAAAAGAGAAAACCTGTCTGCCAGCCAGTCAACCAGGCAGCGCATGCCATAAAGTGGAAGTGCATTACAATTTAACCCCACACCAGTTGATCGTACGTTAACAACTACTGTTGCAACATGGCTATGTGCCATGTAAATATTTTCGATAAAAGAAGTTTATGTTTTTTACTGCTTTACTACGAGCATGCCGCATAGTTTGAGTTAACACATAGCTAATGTTGTAACATGATTGCTACGTTGTGTCTGTTGTGTCTTTCAGCTCTTCTACTTCCTTAGTACACTCTTTCAATCAGTTTGTGCAACACTTTTGCAACTTGCCACAATTTCAAACAAATAGAGCCTCCTCGTCTCATGCCACAAACATGTTCTGCTTTGCAATGCAGCAAATTCTTCCGATATGCGCCACGCGGACACACAACCCGCCGAACAATACTTCAGCTCCCCCATTTTTGTTGTTGTAGTTTATTGCGGGAGGGTGAAGTCATATGATGTGATATTGATATCATCCGCCTCAACACCCGCGCCGTTAATTCTGCTTTCTCCAGACTGAACAAGGAAGCAACTCAAATGGGTCTGGCAGTGAACGAGGGCAAGACAAAATATCTCCTGTCATCAAACAATCAGTCGTCGCACTCGCGACTTGGCTCTCACGTCACTGTTGACAGTCATAACTTTGAAGTTGTAGATAATTTCGTCTATTTAGGAACCAGCATTAACACCACCAACAATGTCAGCCTGGAAATCCAACGCAGGATTACTCTTGCCAACAGGTGCTACTTTGGACTGAGTAGGCTATTGAAAAGTAAAGTCCTCTTTCGACGAACAAAAAAACTCTATAAGTCGCTCATAATTCCCGTCCTGCTATATGGTGCAGAGGCTTGGACGATGACAACAACCGATGAGACGAAGTTGCGAGTTTTCGAGAGAAAAGTTCTGCGAAAGATTTATGGTCCTTTGCGCGTTGGCCACGGCGAATATCGCATTCGATAGAACGATGAGCTGTACGAGATATACGACGCCATTGACATAGTTCAGCGAATTAAAAGACAGCGGCTACGCTGGCTAGGTCATGTTGTCCGGATGGATGAAAACACTCCAACTCTGAAAGTATTCGACGCAGTACCCGCCGCAGGAAGCAGAGGAAGAGGAAAACCTCCACTCCGTTAAAAGGACCAAGTGGAGAGGGACCTGGCCTCGCTTGGAATATCCAATTGGCGCCACGTAGCGAAAAGAAGAAACGACTGGCGCGCTGTTGTTGACTCGGCTAAAATCGCATAAGCGGTGTCTACGCCAGTAAAGAAGAAGAAGGAAGAGCTAAACTCGGGAATAACAGAACATTTCATACTCTTTCCAGTTCCAACGTAAGGCTTGTTAAAAGTCCTGCTGTACCATCTAGCGGCTAAAATTTTATGTCTTTTAATGTCTATAGCGTAATTGATTTATTGTGCTTTTATTCTTTCATCCTTTTCACACTATCGCTAGAAATAATATCTGCGATAAGCGAATTTGGTTTAGGATTCACCTTCTTAAACTTATAAGAGGGCGAACCACTCCCACTTTTTGCCCCGTGCCACTGCGATTCCATGTGTCAAATGAGGGTTTTATATCTTAATTTAGAGCTTAGTAATGGTTTTTTATACGCTATCGAGTCCTGACAGTGGTCCGATTACGCCTATCTACGATATCGTAATTTTTCTTACACAAAAGACACAACAAAATATTTTTCACATATCGGCATTTTGGTTTGCCGGTGTTTTATTGTCGGAATTCTAAATTTCGATATTTTGTTTGTCGGCGTTATATTCCACACCATTGAATTTTATAAAAAACTAGCGGACCCCGCAGCCGTTGTCCTGCTTGAAATTATGTGTGTTTGAAATGAATTTATCATAAAATTTTTTATTTTTCAATGTAACGCAGCATGATAAGCAACATTTTTTGGTTTCTGTTCCGGTGTACAGAAAAGATGGTTTTCAAACTCGTAAGCACGCCACGTATATCTGGCCGTGTGAAAAACAAAGCATTTCCAAATTTATGCCATACACTATGCGACTATCCTTGCGTCCTGTTGATTGTCATCTTAAAGGCAATTTTCACAGGAAACGGAATACGTTTGAACTGAAATGGGAAATCGTTAGAACTCAAAGGAATTTGTAAAATCAAACCTTGTATTCGATAGGTGCATCACAATCAGTCAGGTTCCATTACACAGTTTCGGCGAATGAAGATTGCGAAACATAGTAACGACAGATCCTTCTTTGAGACGGAAATGATGCGGTGACATACCAACCCTCTCTGAAGAATTTAGAAACTCCACTGGATAATTCACGGCGACGTCTTCATTGTGAAGACGATTGATCGATTTGCATGAGCACAAGTCTCCTGGAATTTGACTTTGAATCTTCCAGTTTAAGTCAACAACATCGGTATTTTTGGCAGCTAACATTGCGCGTGCACTTAAGGAATCGTTGCTACGATAATTTGCCCAATTTCCGAACATTCGTCACGAGTTGATCTTTCGTGAATGGATAAACGGCAGATGGTATTGATATCAAACCACCGGAAGTATCAACCTGAATTGACCCATTTCCAATTCTTAGCGAATACGATATAAAATGTCTTCGGCTATTTAATTTTTGTTGGTATATAATTTCTGCGGGTTTGAAAGCTGATATGCCAAAATGATCATCGCGAAAAGTGTGCGACTTTCATTTGCATGCGACTTTCATTTGCATCGCATCGTACATCGTTTGATTTCAGTGATTATCATGTTCCAAAACTTGCACACACTGGACCAATTACAGTACGCAATGACCCAAATAAAGTTGAACCGCGTACATTAATCAATAGAAATCTAAGGTAGAAGCAACCGTTGTTTTTTTCGGGTGGATTGTGTGAATTCGTCCTAATGCATTAGTTGATAACACACCTGGAAATCCATTTACTGGTTGACCTTGCTTTCTGCGTAAATATTTCTTCCACGATGCATTCCATGTACACAAACAAACTCGTCAATGTTACTTTTGTTGCTGGCGGTGTTCCACTGGTTGTACTGTATTCTCTGGATTGAAATACAATGTTTGGACATTCTCCAAATTAACTGCGAGACGCACAACAGTCGGAAAACGTTCATGAATTGCAAAAGTTAATATCTTCAAATATACTTCTTTGCAGTTCACGCATCCATCTCATCTCGTTCGACCTCCGCAACCGCCATGTTACTTTCTTTAGTGACGTTATTGTAAACCTATTTGATCGATTTCACCAAACTGCAATACTTAACATTGATATGAGTTTTGAATGTGAATTAGACAATAAAGGTGAATATAGTAGATCCATTTGTTGTCAACTTCGATATTCACGCCTCTAAATTGAATGTTGAATGTTCTGCCATTGTTGTTGTCTGGTCATTCCCAGTTTGTGTTTCCGAAAGAAAAGTACGTGGATAGTGTTTCGTGCATCTATTGTCAGACATACAAATCGAAGGTGGATTGTGGTGTCCGCAAGGTCCACGAACCGTATTGGTTTTCATCACTTCGTATAATATTGGATCTTTCTCTGCATCTGGAATTTCCGCAGAATTCATCAATTTGATCTAGTGGAACCAACATCCACCATCCAAAGAAAAACAGAGTACATTTAGCATCTAACAGCACCACATATACGTTGCTTTACGATAAAGTCTATCAAACTTCGTAACTCTTATTTGATCGTGACGATCGCTTGCTGATTGACCGCGATCTATAATTCCGCACATATGTCATTGAATCCTGGGAGTATTCGGTCATGTGCCTTGGGTTGCCAATATATGTTGATGTCAAAAAGATCGCCGACCGATATTAGAGTGACCTCTTTGTGACATCGTAACAAATTTCAATCTGTAATTGATCACTTTGTGTGAAACACACATAAAGTTTTCACTGAATAACTTTCAATAAATTTTTTTTGAATAGCCGGTATAAAGAAAGCAAACAACAAATTTGAACGATTCAAACAATTAGAAACCAAAACAAAAAAATTGAAGAAAAAGTTACTTTTTGGAATTGTCCATTTTTCCGGCTTTTCCTCACGAAACCGAAACGCTTACGTTTTTTTTATTTCATAACCTTCCCCGATCTACAACGAACAACCTTTGAAAATGTCACCAAGTTTGGTTCAGCCGTTCTCGTGCCGTTACTAACAAACAAACACTCATTCGTTTATATGGGAAAAAGAAAAGAGCTGTTATTTTAATCGAATTTCGCCGTAAAAACCATCTTTGAGCCTCAGCGAACATTTAGAAAAAAAAATTTGCCAAATTGCTTAGCAACACATTTTGCGATTCATTTTTATACTCCCGCAACAAAGTTACTAAGGAGAGTATTATAGTTTTGTTCACATAACGGTTGTTTGTAAGTCTTAAAACTAAACGAGTCAGATATAGGGTTATATATACCAAAGTGATCAAGGTGACGAGTAGAGTTGAAATCCGGATGTCTGTCTGTCCGTCGGTCCGTCCGTCCGTCCGTGCAAGCTGTAACTTGAGTAAAATTAAGATATCATGATGAAAGTTGGTACACGTATTTCTTGGCTCCAAAATAAGGTTAAGTTCGAAGATGGGCAAAATCGGCCCTCTGCCACGCCCACAAAATGGCGAAAACCGAAAACCTATAAAGTGTCATAACTAAGCCATAAATAGAGATATTAAAGTGAAATTTGGCACAAAGGATCGCATTATTGAGGGGCATATTTGAAAGTGTTTTTTTTGGAAAAGTGGGCGTGGCCCCGCCCCCTACTAAGTTTTTTGTACATATCTCGGAAACTGCTATAGCTATGTCAACCAAACTCTATGGAGTCGTTTGCTTCAGGCATTTCCATATACAGTTCAAAATGGAAGAAATCAGATAATAACCACGCCCACCTCCTGTACAAAGGTTATGTTGAAAATCACTAAAAGTGCGTTAACCGACTAACAAAAAACGTCAGAAACACTTAATTTTATGGAAGAAATGGCAGAAGGAAGCTGCACCCAGGCTTTTTTTAAAAATTGAAAATGGGCGTGGCGTCGCCCACTTATGGACCAAAAACCATATCTCAGGAACTACTAGACCGATTTCAATGAAATTCGGTATTTAATATTTTCTTAACACCCTGATGACATCTACGGAATGTACGGTGAAATCGGTTCACAACCACGCCTTCTTCCAATATAACGCTATTTTGAATTCCATCTGATGCCTTCTTTGTATAATATATGTATACATTAGGAACCAATGATGATAGCGGAATAAATTTTTACACAAATACGGTATTTGAGCTGAGGTATCCCTTGTGGAAAAATTGTCGTGATCGGACTATAACTTTTCAAGGTCCCTAATATCGAACAGGCCTCAACATCGCATATAAGGTTCTGTCGAGCGTATTGTGTGAAAGATTAAAGCCCACCGTCAACAAACTGATTGGACCTTATCAGTGTGGCTTTAGACCTGGTAAATCAACAACCGACCAGATATTCACGATGCGCCAAATCTTGGAAAAGACCCGTGAAAGGAGAATCGACACACACCACCTCTTCGTCGATTTTAAAGCTGCTTTCGACAGCACGAAAAGGAGCTGCCTTTATGCCGCGATGTCTGAATTTGGTATCCCCGCAAAACTAATACGGCTGTGTAAGCTGACATTGACCAACACGAAAAGCTCCGTCAGAATCGGGAAGGACCTCTCCGAGCCGTTCGATACCAAACGAGGTTTCAGACAAGGCGATTCCCTATCGTGCGACTTTTTCAACCTGCTTCTGGAGAAAATAGTTCGAGCTGCAGAACTCAACAGAGAAGGTACCATCTTCTATAAGAGTGTACAACTGCTGGCGTATGCCGATGATATTGATATCATCGGCCTCAACACCCGCGCCGTTAGTTCTGCTTTCTCCAGACTGGACAAGGAAGCAAAAGAAATGGGTCTGGCAGTGAACGAGGGCAAGACGAAATATCTCCTGTCATCAAACAAACAGTCGTCGCACTCGCGACTTGGCACTCACGTCACTGTTGACAGTCATAACTTTGAAGTTGTAGATAATTTCGTCTATCTTGGAACCAGCGTAAACACCACCAATAATGTCAGCCTAGAAATCCAACGCAGGATAACTCTTGCCAACAGGTGCTACTTTGGACTAAGTAGGCAATTGAGAAGCAAAGTCCTCTCTCGACAAACAAAAACCAAACTCTATAAGTCACTCATAATTCCCGTCCTGCTATATGGTGCAGAGGCTTGGACGATGTCAACAACGGATGAGTCGACTTTGCGAGTTTTCGAGAGGAAGGTTCTGCGAAAGATTTATGGTCCTTTGCGCGTTGGCCACGGCGAATATCGCATTCGATGGAACGATGAGCTGTACGAGATATACGACGACATTGACATAGTTCAGCGAATTAAAAGACAGCGGCTACGCTGGCTAGGTCATGTTGTCCGGATGGATGAAAACACTCCAGCTCTGAAAGTATTCGACGCAGTACCCGCCGCGGGAAGCAGAGGAAGAGGAAGACCTCCACTCCGTTGGAAGGACCAAGTGGAGAAGGACCTGGCTTCGCTTGGAATATCCAATTGGCGCCACGTAGCGAAGAGAAGAAACGACTGGCGCGCTGTTGTTGACTCGGCTATAATCGCGTAAGCGGTGTCTACGCCAGTAAAAAAGAAGAAGAATATCGAACAGGCAGAACTCAGTGCCTAACCTAACCTAACCTAATTTTTCACCGAAAATATCGGTAAATCTCTCAGATATTTTCATGTAATTTAGAGGGCATCATTTTTATACTCTCGTAGGATACGTTTTCGCTATTTGTAAAAACATATCTTTAGAATTTAAAAAAATAACATTTAATTATTAAAATATAAAATACTTATTACTTTTAAGTCAAACCTGTATAATCTTATTCATGTAAGAAATAAAATGTCCATTAACTTCGAAAAACGATTGTTTTTTTTTTTTTTACATAGTCCTTGTTGCGTCAAGCGACATATCTACAAATTTATACCTAAAATAAAAATAATAAATGAATTATAAAAATTATGAAATATTGAATTGTTATAAATTAAGTTAAGAAAATCTATTATAAAATACTTACCCTAACAATGTTAAATATACTCACCTTAATCTATTACCATAATCTGTTACAATATTGAAAGAAAAGTTGAAGATTATTATACTTACCCCTTATTGATACATATTTATTTTACCACTAGTTTAAGCCGTTAGTTTTAAGATTTAGGCTTAGCAATTAGTTTAAGAAATAAAGAACTGCTATTGTATCAGAACCATCGAATCGAACGCACGCGTCTTAATTTTTGATCGCAATTAATTATCGTGACAGGCAATTAGGCTTCTTAATTTTATTCGCGCATTCCCAAGTTTTTATTATCGCTTCTCAAAAACGCTTGAGAATTTTCATGGCGCCCGAGCAGGGACTTAGTGCGTGAGCTAAGAATATTTTATTTGACTTTCGTTTTCGGTTTAATTAAACATTATCGTTTCTAATTGCCTGTCAATCGTTCGGTTTTCGGTCTTCGTGGAAGTGACCTAAATAATAAGAAATAAATAAAAGAAAAATAATCATAAAACATAAAATATAAAACACAAAACAAGAGTGAAAAAAGTGGCGGGAAAGTATTTAATACTTACATATGTACGTGAACACGTGAAGATATAGTGGCAAAATATAAACGCAAATATACATATTTGTGAAAACAAATTAAACCTGAAAAAACCTGAAAAAAAAAACAAAGAAATAACAACATCACATACTTATATACAAAGAAAACACAAAGCAAAAACGTGTAGTGCAGTGGTACCAAAGTACATACAAAACAAAAAATAAATAAATAAATAAAACATAAAAATTAAAAATTAAAGAAGTTTTTAAATAAAAAGATAGAAAAGAGTGAAAGTGTTAAACACAGTGGAAAATATATGTGCATATACGAAAAAAGGCTAAAGAAGAAAAATATATTTAAAAATATATACAGCCATATCTACTTACATATATGTATGTATACAACGTTAAAGTGGAGTGAAGTGACATGTACAGCGGCAAATCTTTAAAAAAGGAACGTAGGAAGTGATAAAATAGAATACCTACATATACATACATACATATATACGCGTATACGTGACGTGGAGAAGGTGCGGTACAGTGTGTTTCACGTTAATAACACAAAGTGATTTGAAATAGTCTCGGCTAAAAGTAAAAAAAAAAAAAAAATTAAAATTACATATACATTGTGTAAAAGTGCCGTATGACAGAAAAAACCGTGAAGTGCCGTTAAAAACTACCGCAACAAAATACCGTTTTTTGAGCCGTAAGAGTGGAGTACCACTATTAAATACTTACCGCTTCCAGTGCCGCTACCAAATCCCGTAACTATATAGTGCCGCCAAGTGTCCAATTTTGCTACGTCAACTCTATCACATCGCTGCTACCATCACTTGCTGCCGCATCAGTCGCTGCTACCATTAATCGCTGCTGCCATCATTCGCTGTTATCGCACCGCTGCTGCCATCAAACCGCTGCTGCCTTCGTCGCCGCTGCCATCAAGCCGCTGCTACCATCAACGTCGCTGCCGTCGTGGGAATGAGCTGCCACTGCATTCTCTGCAAAAGGGACGTAAGCGCCGGCAAACAGCCGACGCACCAGGTAACGAGTGCGATTTACTGAAAGCAGTGCAAGCAAAAAATAAAACGAAAACACAAACAAATAAAATTAAAATAAAAAACAAGTGCACACTTTCAGTTTTTGGCTCTCCCTTTTCACTTGACATCATATTGATTATATTGTATTTATTATATATGCATATACATATACATATAACTTAGTACATACTCATATGTACTCACATATATACATATACGAATTAAAAGTGAATAAGGGATTTTGGGATTTTGCGGTAGCCCTTTATTTTGAAATAAAGGTGAACAATTTTTAATTGCAAATTAAATTATCTCGTTTTTCGCAATTTTTTCGATCTGCGAGAAATAAAAAACTATAACTAATGGTTTGTACAACCAATAAATTAAATAATTAAAAGCTGCGATTCACCACCCTCGGGGGGACCCTCCAGCTTATAACAATTTAAAATTCTCTGCGATTCACCACCCAAGGGACCCTCCAGAGAATTATAAAAAAAAAAAAAATTTCAATAAAACAGTAATTAAAGGCTCGATCAGCCATATAATAAAAATATATTGAAACCGCGATTCACCACCGCAAGGGGGACCCTCCGGTTTATAATTATCGGTCGTTTTTTCGCAATTTTTGTCGATTTTCGTTCGAACATTTTCGGATTAAGTTACTTTTTTTGTGCTATTGCTCATTTTGCGCATTTATCGGTTCGGCTTTCGTATACTTGAGAATCGATATTATTTTTTTCTCGTTTTCGTCACCGATTCCAAATATATTTGTTGCCAACTTTTATTGCTATTAGTTTGGCTTTCGTATATTTGGGAGTCAACATTTATTTTTCGTTTTCGTTATCGATTCTCAGTATATTTGTTGCCAACCGTTATAGTCTGTTTTCGGAAATTTTATTCAAACAAGCAAAATGAGCAAGCCAAAGCCAACTCTCGCCAGCCTGTCTCCAAGTAAGGAGTTGACGGACTTAAAATCGTTAAGACGTCAAAGAACGGTTGCGAAGAGTAGTATTTTGCGCATTAAAACGGGCCTTCTTGAAAAGACAATGTCTTTAGATCCAATCGAATTGGAATGTCGTCTAGATATATTAAATTCACATAGTGAAAAATTAATGAAGTGCCAATCAAAGATTGAAGAAATTGATGAAGACGACATGGCCCGAGGGGAGTTAGAGGACATAATCGTTGAAACGAAGTCCATAATAAAATCAATTTTAGCGAAAAATAGAACTTCACTTGCCGAAACATCTTTTGTAGCTTCTCACAGCTCAAGGCTCCCTAAAATGAATTTGCCGAAATTCAAGGGAGAATATTCAGAGTTCAAAAATTTTATGAGTTTGTTCGAGAGCTTGGTTCATAACGATCCAAATATCCCAGATATTGAAAAATTTAACCATTTGGTTAATTGTCTATCTGGAGAGGCTTTGGGAACAGTTAAAGCGTTTCAGATGTCGGATGAAAATTATTCGAAAGCGTTGGCAAGTCTCAAAAAAGTTTATGATAATAAATGTTTGATATTTTTCAATACAATATCTAAACTTTTTGAGCTGCCAACAATCCCAAAGCCTTCTGCGCCTTCCCTGCGTTCAATGATTGACGAAGTGTCCGCGGTATATGATTCATTGCTATCGCTGGGCGATGAAAAACAAATAACGAACGCAATAATCATACATATTGTAATGACAAAGGTTGACCCTGCCACCCGATCCAAATGGGAAGAAGCGCTGGACTATGACAAACTGCCACTGTGGAAGGACTGTGAGGCCACCTTAAATCGAAGATACCAGCAGCTGTCAGCGGAAGGAGCATCACACTCTAGGACGAAGCCCATACCTACAAGCAGTGCGCATCATGGGAAACAACAACAGATGGACAGGACCAAATCGGCGCTGGTTGCTGCAAATACGAGGCAGCCTCTTTGCCAACAGTGCAAATCGAGGGATCACCATTTGACTGCCTGCCCCACCTTCAAGGCGCTTCCGGTGCAGCAGAGGTTCGAGTTCGTCAAATCGGTACCCTTATGCATAAATTGCTTGCGTAAGGGACATACCGTTTCGAAATGCAGAGCGGATCGATGTCGTGTGTGCAATCGATCGCATCACACACTGTTGCACCAATATCCAGTCTCTTTCCCCGCTGTACCTCATCCGCAACCATCAACCACACATGCCATGCATACAGCCAGTATGCCGGATCGGGTCATGTTGGCAACAGCAGTAATTCTAGTGAGGACCAGCTGCGGAGATTACCTGCCTGCGAGAGCCTTGCTGGACTCAGGCTCCCAGGTCAACTTTATGACGGAGGACTTGGCACAAAAGTTGCGGATTCGACGTCAGCACAAAACATTAAGCGTAATTGGAATTGGCAATTCCAATACAAAAGTGGGGTCTAAACTAAGCGCGTTTGTCAAGTCGCGGTTAAATAATTTTGAATTTTCGGCGGAATTCTGGGTAATGCGATGCATTTCGGCAAATCATCCAGACCATAACATCAATGTTAATGGCTGGCAAATTCCGCACAATATTGAATTGGCGGACCCAGAATTCCACAAATCTAAAAAAGTGGATATCCTATTGGGTGCTGAAACATTTTTCGACCTTTTAGCTGTTGGCCAAATTAAAAATGGTCCTAACCAACCAACACTTCAGAAAACCCTTTTAGGATGGATTGTGTCTGGCAAATACGCCAGTAATATAAGTTCTCCTCCCAGATTACATAGCACATTATGCCAAGCTGAAGAAGACTTAACGTCAATCGATTCAGTAGTCCAAAAATTTTGGGCTCTAGAAGAATTACCTTCAGAATCAAATGGCATCAAATTCACACCAGAGCAACAACAGTGTGAAAATTTTTTCGTTAATACTACTCAAGTATTGCCTTCAGGACGGCTTCAAGTCAGAATGCCCTTTAAAGCTGACCGTAAGTTACTCGGTCACTCATATGAAACCGCAGTTCGGCGGTTTCAGGCCCTGGAGAGAAGGACATTAAAAGATCCAGAACTTCGCAAAATGTATCTGGACTTTATGAATGAATATAGAGCCTTGGGTCACATGAGCCCAACGAACAATAAGATCCCGAGTGAGCCACACTACTTCATTCCGCATCAATGCGTTTTAAGGCCCGAGAGCACAACAACCAAATTACGTGTTGTATTTGATGCTTCGAGTCGATCTTCAACTCAAATAGCGTTGAATGAACTTTTGATGGTAGGTCCAACCATCCAAGAAGAATTATATTCAACTCTTCTTCGTTTTCGATTACATAAGTACGCACTAACAGCGGACATTACTAAAATGTACCGTCAAATAATGATGCATGAAGAAGACAGAAATTGTCAACTTATTGTGTGGAGAGAGCATCCTTCCGAGCAAATTCAAATTTTTCGTCTTAACACCGTAACATACGGCACTGCGCCTGCTCCATTTCTCGCAACACGGTGTTTGCAAATGCTCAGTGATGCCAATACAATGAAATATCCACTCGGTTCATTGGCCATCAAAAGAGACTTTTATGTTGATGATTTATTAACAGGGTCCGAAAATTTTGAGTCTCTAAATCTTTTGAGAAGTGAGGTAATTAAAATATTAAACTCGGCAGGATTCTCCTTAACGAAGTGGTTTTCGAACAACCCTAAATTTTTCGACAGTGATTGCACTGAAAAGTCATTAAGCTTCAATGACAAAAGTTCCACTAAAACGTTAGGAATCCATTGGTTGCCGAAAGAGGATTTGTTTCGATTTGTTTTAGATGACAATTTTAATGATCTGCGAGCCACTAAACGAAACATATTGTCAGTTTCTGCTCGCCTTTTCGATCCTCTTGGATTACTAGCCCCACTAGTTACCAAAGCAAAAATCTTATTGCAAGAGCTTTGGATCCAAAAACTAGATTGGGATGAGTCGATTCCATTGCGCCTTGACACTAGCTGGCAGAACTTTAAAGCCAACCTAATGCAGCTCTCATCTATAAGCATTCCTCGTTACGTAAACGTTGAGTCGAGTGCCATCTGCCAAATACATGGCTTCTCCGACGCCTCAATAAGGGCGTACGGATGCTGCATATACATACGAAGCCAATCTGCTAGTGGTATTAAATGCATGCTGCTTACTGCAAAGTCTAGAGTGGCTCCGCTGAAGACCAAATCCCTTCCGCGTCTTGAGCTCTCGGCAGCACATCTTCTTTCGAAATTATGGTCAAGAGTAGCGCCTATGTTGAGTCGACATTTCGAAAATATAACATTTTGGACAGACTCTGAAATCGTTTTACATTGGATTAAAACACATCCATCTTCACTACAAACCTTCGTCGCAAACAGAGTGTCCGAAATCCAAGAGTTGACTGACAAAGTACATTGGCGACATGTGCCAACGAAACAAAATCCTGCGGATCAAGTGTCTCGGGGTTGTAACGTGGACGAATTGAATAATTCAATATGGTTTGGCGGTCCACAGTTCCTCCTAGAAGACCCTGCATTATGGCCAATTAATAACCACTTCCAGCTCTCACCAGAAGACGAAGCATTAGAGAAGAAGAAAAATACATTTACATTACTTTCGACTACTGAGAAAAATTCAATATTGGACCTTATTGAAAAATTTTCTTCTCATAAAAAATTGCTTCGTGTGGTCGCATATATATTACGATGGATCAGGCGACCACCAAAATCCTCCAGAGGCCAAGATCTGACTTCAGAAGAGCTAAACTTGAGCTTTCTAAAAATTGCACAGGTGGTCCAACATTCAGAATTTTCGGATGTTATTCAAAAATTGCATAAAGGCACCACCCTACCCGCAAACTTGCAAAAACTCAACCCGTTTTTGCATGAGTACTCGGATATGTCGCTGTCATTCAAATTAATCCGAGTAGGAGGTCGCTTATTAAATGCACCTCTCCCATACGATGCCAAATTTCCGCTTTTATTAAATAAAAGTTCGCACTTCGTTACAACGTATTTACGGTTCCTGCACATTCGGAATCACCACGCTGGGGCTAAAGCGCTGGTTGCGCTTCTTCGAGAACGCATATGGCTAATTAATGCCCGAGAAGCTTGCAGTAGAACCGTAAGAAACTGTATACATTGTTTTCATTACAAGCCGAAGTTGCAAAACCAAATAATGGGAAATTTGCCAGTCGAAAGACTTCGAGCACTACGGCCCTTTCTTATATGTGGCGTAAATTTTTGTGGTCCGATATACACAACTTTAAAAATACGCGGTCGACCACCCGTAAAAACATATATTGCAGTTTTCGTTTGTTTTACGTCCAAATCAGTACATTTAGAATTAGTTTCAGACCTGTCAACTAATTCGTTTATTCTCGCCCTAAAAAGGTTCATTGGACGCCGAGGAATTCCGACGAAGATATTCAGCGACAACGCCACCAATTTCGTCGGCGCCGATCGCAAGCTGCGCGAATTGAAGGAGGCGTTTCTAGCAATGGGCCCAGAACTGCAGAGATTCGCAGCAGACGAAGGGTGCAGCTTCACCTTTATACCACCGCGGGCGCCGCACTTCGGCGGGTTATGGGAAGCCGCGGTGAAGTCCGCCAAGCATCACGTCGTTCGCGTAATCGGCAACGCGCTACTGACCGCAGAGGAATTGTCAACCCTACTGGCAGAAGTGGAGGCCATCCTCAATTCTCGGCCCCTAACACCGTTGAGCCAGGACCCCAACGACGGCGAGGCACTAACCCCAGGGCATCTACTAATAGGATGCTCCCTGCGGGCTTTACCCCCAGAGAAGGTGCCAGTGGATCCGGTTCGTTGTTGCGAGAGATGGCAACTTGTTTGCTCTCTCAAGCAACAGTTTTGGCGACAGTGGTCCAAAACATATCTGACGGGCCTTCAGGAACGCAACAAGTGGCTGCACCCCACTCGCAATCTGCAGCTCAAAGACCTCGTCCTCGTCCACGAGGACAACGTGCCACAGCAGTGGGTACTCGGCCGCGTCGTCGCCACCGTCGAAGGGCAAGACGGCAAGGTGCGAGTCGCAGACGTGGCGACTAAGGCGGGCACAATTAAGCGTCCCATTCACAAGCTGGCCTTGCTTCCAATGGAGGTTGAAGGAAATTGATCCTGTCAAGGTGGCCGGTGTTGCGTCAAGCGACATATCTACAAATTTATACCTAAAATAAAAATAATAAATGAATTATAAAAATTATGAAATATTGAATTGTTATAAATTAAGTTAAGAAAATCTATTATAAAATACTTACCCTAACAATGTTAAATATACTCACCTTAATCTATTACCATAATCTGTTACAATATTGAAAGAAAAGTTGAAGATTATTATACTTACCCCTTATTGATACATATTTATTTTACCACTAGTTTAAGCCGTTAGTTTTAAGATTTAGGCTTAGCAATTAGTTTAAGAAATAAAGAACTGCTATTGTATCAGAACCATCGAATCGAACGCACGCGTCTTAATTTTTGATCGCAATTAATTATCGTGACAGGCAATTAGGCTTCTTAATTTTATTCGCGCATTCCCAAGTTTTTATTATCGCTTCTCAAAAACGCTTGAGAATTTTCAGTCCTCAATACAGTTAAAATAAATGAAAATACAATTCAATACTCAAAGTACACAAATTGATTTAATCTAATTAATTTTACAGCAAAATAAAGAAATATGTAAATGACGGATAATGAAATCTCGATTATCACTTTATCGTGCGAGAGTATAAAATGTTCGTTGACACCCGAACTTAGTCCTTCCTTACTTGTTATATATAAGACTGTATTTTTTAACAACTTAACTTATTTTTTATTTGAGAGAAATTTAATCTCATTTTAGTTTGCTTTCTGTTTAACTTACTTACTACCCTCACGTCAATCATTGACTGAGATTGCATTCTGCGATGATCTTTATTTCTCGCACAGTGCAAACCACAAACTGCTTTTGAAATCTTTCGATTTTTTTTTATTTATTTCCTTAATTTCTTTTAGAATTTATTTACGTCCAAACAGCAAGGTACTTATATTGTAAAACACACATAAATATTGTGCAACTCCACCAGTAGCCCGCGCTCAATTGAGTTGTACGCTGCTTATGAGTAATTTTACGGTTTCTGTGTACAGTTAAAAACCACAATAGTGGCAATATTCATTTTTGTTATACAAACACTTTTTTCTGCATTTATTTGTCAACGTCGATGAGTAAATTATGTTTTTCTCTTACATCAAAAGCAATTTAACGGTGCACACCGTTTGTAAAAGAAAATAAGTGTTTCAGTGAGTGAAATAAGCATTTTTTAAATAAAATATTGTATTTTTCTTGAACGGTGTAATTTTATATTGCTGTTGTGTACTTTTAACGGGTGATTTTTTTGAGGTTAGGATTTTCATGCAGTAGTATTTGACAGATCACGTGGGATGTCAGACATGGTGTCAAAGAGAAAGATGCTCAGTATGCTTTGACATTTCATCATGAATAGACTTACTAACGAGCAACGCTTGCAAATCATTGAATTTTATTACCAAAATCAGTGTTCGGTTCGAAATGTGTTTCGCGTCCGTGTCCGATGAGCGATGAGGCTCATTTCTGGTTGAATGGCTACGTAAATAAGCAAAATTGCCGCATTTGGGGTGAAGAGCAACCAGAAGCCGTTCAAGAACTGCCCATGCATCCCGAAAAATGCACTGTTTGGTGTGGTTTGTACGCTGGTGGAATCATTGGACCGTATTTTTTCAAAGATGCTGTTGGACGCAACGTTACGGTGAATGGCGATCGCTATCGTTCGATGCTAACAAACTTTTTGTTGCCAAAAATGGAAGAACTGAACTTGGTTGACATGTGGTTTCAACAAGATGGCGCTACATGCCACACAGCTCGCGATTCTATGGCCATTTTGAGGGAAAACTTCGGACAACAATTCATCTCAAGAAATGGACCCGTAAGTTGGCCACCAAGATCATGCGATTTAACGCCTTTAGACTATTTTTTGTGGGGCTACGTCAAGTCTAAAGTCTACAGAAATAAGCCAGCAACTATTCCAGCTTTGGAAGACAACATTTCCGAAGAAATTCGGGCTATTCCGGCCGAAATGCTCGAAAAAGTTGCCCAAAATTGGACTTTCCGAATGGACCACCTAAGACGCAGCCGCGGTCAACATTTAAATGAAATTATCTTCAAAAAGTAAATGTCATGAACCAATCTAACGTTTCAAATAAAGAACCGATGAGATTTTGCAAATTTTATGCGTTTTTTTTTTTAAAAAAGTTATCAAGCTCTTAAAAAATCACCCTTTATAAAGAAAGACTAAGCACAGACTATCAAAGTATGAATGCACGCAAAGAGAGAGGCATTCTACAAAGAAATAAATATATGATCAAAATCTAACTATCGGTCTGAAATAAGTGATATTAAAATTTAATTTACAGTAAATGTTATTTTTTTTTTTTTTTGTAATTGTCATCTGGGACGTTAAGTGTAACCAGTCTATTATATTTTCTTTTTCGGAGTAGAGAAAAACAAAAAACTAAACAAAGACGTCTAATACGCTTATCATATATGGGCCATTCCATCAATTGGCGACATGGTTTTGTACCCGTGGTTCTCCGATTTTGACGAAACTTTAGAATATCATAATATAGACTAACATAAGGATATCTGTAAACTTTTTAGTGGCCAAAGTTGCTCCATTGTTTTTTGGCGCGCACTTCAAATTGAGATCAAACAAAAAAATTACTTTTTCTTTTATTTTTTAACGACTTCAAAATTGAGTGAAAAAAATTTTGAAGTTATCCATTTTTATGTAAAAAAATCTCAGCTTTCTGATAAAAATATTTTCAAAATCCAAAAAAAATTTCAAAATCCAAAAAAACTATGTTTTTCCAAAAAACCCTGGTTTTGTGATCTTCCCCCACTTTTTTTTTCAAAATTGACATTTTTATTCGATTCCTCGTTAAATTTTACATAAGAATCAGTTTTCAAAAATATAGGACTCTGATCCCATGAACAGCAAAAAAAATTCAAAGTTGACGCTCAAAATCCAAAATAAAACATTATTTTCCAAAAAATCTGGTTTTTTGTGCTCTTCCCCCACTTTTTTTTCAAAATTGACATTTTTATTCGATTCCTCGTTAAATTTTACATAAGAATCAGTTTTCAAAAATATGGGACTCTAATCCCATGAACAGCAAAAAAACTTCAAAGTTGTCGCTATACTGCGCAGTGTGTCCGCTTAGAAGGTTGTGTGAAAGAGGTAAATGTGTAAATTGTATTCTTAGACTTGAATTAAGAAGAAATCACTGTCTTCATTCATAAAAATATGCGCCGTATAGCGACAACTTTGCATTTTTTTTGCTGTTCATGGGATCAGAGTCCCTTATTTATGAACACTGATTCTTATATAAAATTTAACGAGGAATCGAATGGAAAAGTCAATTTTGAAAAAAAGTTGGTGGAAAAGCACAAAAAACCGGATTTTTTGGAAAATAATGTTTTTTTTTTGGATTTTGAGCGTCAACTTTGAATTTTTTTAGCTGTTCATGGGATCAGAGTCCCATATTTTTGAAAACTGATTCTTATGTAAAATTTAACGAGGAATCGAATAAAAATGTCAATTTTAAAAAAAAAGTGGGGGAAGAGCACAAAAAGCGGAATTTTTGGAAAAAACAAAGTCTTTTTGGATTTTGAATTTTTTTTTGGATTTTGAAAATATTTTTATCAGAAAGCTGAGATTTTTTTACATAAAAATGGATAATTTCAAAATTTTTTTCACTCAATTTTGAAGTCGTTAAAAAATAAAAGAAAAAGTCATTTTTTTGTTTGATCTCAATTTGAAGTGCGCGCCAAAAAACAATGGAGCAACTTTGGCCACTAAAAAGTTTACAGATATTCTTATTTTAGTCTATATTATGATATTCTAAAGTTTCGTCAAAATCGGAGAACCACGGGTACAAAACCATGTCGCCAATTAATGGAATGGCCCATATACAAAAATATATGAAGCCTTAACAATCTCAGATTCAGCGTCTCAAAGGCTGAGATAAATGCACAAGGTCACCTATCTAAAGATACTTACTATACTTTTGTATAATATAACTTTCAGACTATATCCATTTTGGTAAGATCTGGAGGCTTTAGATTTTACAATTTCACAATTCAGTCTGGCAATTTCACAATAAAGAAAATGGTACCAGAGGAGTCTAATAGGATAATACAACTTGGATTTAGATTGGTTTGAATTGCAAAATATTTTTAAAAAAACACTTAACCCTCCATTACAATCTCCCTTAACTTGGCCTTCAAGGTTTTTCTCAAGGGAAGTGAACTGACCAACTGCTTTAGCAGATCTGTGGTATTGTTCCAGTTTTTTTAACGCCAGCAAAAAGCTTCCATTCTGGTTTGCTAAGATTGTGCTAAGGATACAATAACCGTAGTCTCATATGCCTGCTTTGACGAATCAATATTTCTTTGTATTTCTTCCAATATGTTGACCGTGAACAGATGCCTGTACATGGCCGGAGGTATTAAATGACTTCTGAACGCATACTGGATTCCTGAATGAGTAACCAACCAGTGTTAGCCACACATGGGGCCAATACTGAACACAACGAACAGGAATCATTCACGACCAACGCTACATGAAGTACTTTAAGTAGTCAAGCAGCAAGCTGAGAGAAGTTAATAAAACTAATGCTTAAACTTCCTCGTAAAATAGTTTATTAAATTCTAAATTAAAATCAAAATAGAATTCATACCGTAAAAGTTTTTTAACCCATCCATGTTCTGGAACTTTTTTTGCCGCCCCTCCAATTACATTACCGCCTTGTGGTTATGTACGCGGAATGACAGTCAAAAGTCCGATACTTTGAGATGCTGTTGTGTTGTTGTTGTCCCTCAACACGATGTGCCCTTTGATGTATCTGCAAATACTATGAAATGCAATATACTGTCATTATCTTTTTACCGCAAACATTTCCCTCTTTTGTCTTGTGCACAGCAGATTGACGTTGACATGCATCTGTCGACAAACAGAAAAAGTGCTCATAAAGTCAAATGAAAACACGCATAGCCATTCATACAATTAGACACCGGTAAGCCTTTGACTGAGAGAGAGTGTATGTTTATGGAAGGAGCATGTGCAGCATCGGCTTTCCAGGCCAAAAGCACAGTCTGCCAATGGAGTCTCTTCCAGAGCCCATCCAACGTGCGCAGCTTACCTGCGACAAAACGCCTCCAGTTGTCTTGCAACAATTGCCGTTTGTGACACCGCACTACCTCCGCATCTACAGCGCAAGTGGGTGTAAATTTAAAATACACTCCTCATTAAATTTAAAAAGTGCGCCACAATTCGTCTGCTCCGACGCTCGCCTGCGTCCGACCATTTTGCGTTTCCTGCTACAAGTGATGGCACAGGTGCTGGTGCCGCTGACAATCTTGCAAGTGTGGCTTCTCCTGCTGCCATAGACGAGTGCTAAGCTGCTGCACAGATACCCGAACTTCGGTGACAGGCAACGAAGCGAGTGACTGCAAATTATACTCTAATTAAAGCAAATAAAGAAAGTGTGGTGACTGCTGAATGGCGAAGATTTGGTAAGAGCTGAGAGGTTGGTGGTGAACATCAGCGCCAGGTTGCTGATTTGTTGCAATGAGCAAAGACCTCCATTGACCTGAAATGGAAATACTGGGAAACCTTCATTCGAGGGTTTTGAGGAAAGTAATGATGGACCTAGATTTAGTACTGTTGACGCACAAGATTGCAGGTAGTATTGTACTTCATTTAAGTACAACAACAAATACACCTGGCAAATGCACTTATTTCACTTTGCAAAAAAAACCCCACACTCTGTTATTCGAGAAAAAATTATAAATTTCTTGGACGCACAAAATCGTCTGGAGCGTCAAAAATCTCTCTCGGTTTTTTGGTTTTTCTTATGATTAATTTGAGTTTAGTCGCTCAACTCTGCCTTCCCATACATTGCTCGAATAGCAATAAAGGCAAGCAGCAATAACGCAGCTGCAGTTTCGCGAGTGCAAAAAAAAAAAAAAAAAAAAATACAAAGTGCAGTGAGTGACACTAAAAAATTAGAAAAGTGAAGTGAGCGACAGCATAAAAATCAAACAGCGAAGTGAGAGCAGCAAAGGAAGCAGCAAAGGCAGAGCAGCACAGGCCAAGCAGAAAAGTGAGAGCGGCATAGGCAAGCAGCATAGGAAAAGCAGCAAAGGCAAGGCAGCGCAGCAGCCATCCCAGGAAGACAGTAACCCCGTGAACAAAGTGAAAGGGTTCAGCTGATCAATCATATAAGTGCTTGTGAATTCTTATTTTGTATTTATATTTGCATTTAAATAAAGCGATTAAGCACACATCAATTTTGTTTGTGTACATAGTCAAAGACTAGGCGTGCAAGTGTATTGGGACGATAACCCAGCAAGCACATTCAAATTAAATTTGGGAAAATTACTTTGCGGAAATACTTCACTAAATTTGCAAGTGCAAGTACAAGTGCATTGGGCCGATTACCCAGCAAGCACATACTAATTAAATTCGGAAAAATACTTTCAGAAACAACGCACTGCCTATCATCAACTAATTTGTAGTCTGTCCGTGATTGGTTCTATAACATTGAACTTTTGCAACATAATTGCAAATATTTTTTAAATTTTAATTTAAAGTTTAGGATCCGATTTTGTGCAACATTTTTGCGGTTCCGGTTCAATTTTCGGAAACAATGGAATCCATCAGAGCCTTTACCACAGCTGCAGACGCTCTACTGGAGTTTGAGGAGTCTTTTACTCCAACAGCAAACAACCAAAGTGCCTACTCTCTGGAAGTACAACAAGCTGAACTGAAATCTCTGTGGGCAGAGGTAAAGTCAGAATACAAGTTGTGTTTGCCAAAAGTGGATCCTTCGGACACTAGGTCAATTGACGACCTTAAACTTAAATATACAAGCTGTTACCACGCTTATGTGTGTTGCGCGGCCTTGATGGGCGAACACATGCACAACCTTACGGCGTTCAACCAAAGCCCTACTTCAAATTCTACAGTGATTCAACCTGAACGGTTACAACAAACTGTAGAACCCGTGAGGTATTCTATCAATTTACCGCCATGTGATACCAAAATATTTCATGGCGATGTTTTACAATGGCCCTCTTTTAGGGATTTATTTGCCGCTATATATGGGAATAACCCACGGCTATCTCCGGTAGAAAAGTTATTCCATCTGAACCAAAAAATGCGATATCTGGATTCGGATTCAGAGATCCCAAAATGGGTCGAGTTAGACAAGTTTTTAACCAAACGGGTTAAAACTCTAGAGAGAGTATCAAACCTCAAAGGCGAGTTGAGTACTCAACCCAATATTAAGTCGGCTGATGGTGAAGATCGGATACCAACCTTGCAGTCAAGGATTGGATCTAAACCCCTCAATGCCCATCACGTCAAGACAAACAATATCAAATGTAAACTGTGCTCATCTCAATCGCACATTTGGAAAACTTGTCAGCGATTCATTGAGATGCAGCCCAATGCACGGTTAAATGCTGTCAGAAAACTCCACGTCTGCCTTAACTGTTTATCGGACTCACATGAAGTCAGAAATTGTAAAAGTATGTTTAATTGTAATAAATGTAAACAGAGACATCACTCTATGATTCACCGGGATCAGAGTGAGGGAATAGCTCAGATATCTGACAGCACAGACACTACTGAGATTTCTACTAAATCTCATGTGGCCTCTATTAAGGCCAATATTTCAAATGTGCCTACCAGTCGAAGCATTCTTTAGATACAGCCATGGTGACCATATGTCACAACGAGAGCACCTTCACTGTCAGGGCCCTGATTGATTCGGGATCTGAAGCCACCTTCTTAAGTAATAATCTGCAAAAACGATTACATCTGGCAAGCAAAAAGGTCAGCGCGCAAGCTTCAGGATTGAATAATATCGTATCAGGACGAGTTCAATCGGTATGCTCGATCACAATTGGCTCGCCCCGTAACAAAAGTTTACGACCTAAAGCGGAAGCGTTGGTACTGCCAAAGTTGACTGGACTGCTTCCATCCAGATCAATTAACCCTTCAATTGTCAAAAGGTTACCCAATATCCCCTTAGCGGATAATAATTTCTATACGAGTCAAAAGGTTGACTTGTTGATCGGATCAGATCTTTACCCGAAAATTATACTGAATGGGGTAAAATCGAAAATTTTCGGATCCCTTGCTGCACAACGAACAGTGTTTGGTTGGATTATAACAGGTTCCGTTCCCTCCGAAGAAAGGAAGATAAATGGCCAAGGCGACGGACATAATTCAGTAATAACTAAACAACAAACACAAAACTATTTTTGTAGTAAAATAGATACTAATTATATATTTATACAACAGAAACAACATCAGCAGCATCAATAGCAGCACCAGCTACAACAGGATCAAACTAACGATGATGGCGAAACAAATGATGCGCCCGGCTCATCGAATCACACCGATACGCATTGTGACGTCGGTGGGCTGACACTGCATGCAGCAGCGCTATCTCTGTCATCAACATCCGTAGGCAGCACACCGCCGAACAGCGCTGAAGCGACAAATACCAACAATTTCAATTATTACACGGGCGCCGCTGAAACGGTGGCAGCAACGGTTGCCACAGCTGCAACGCAGCGACATGCTGTCGCAGCAACGCCACCACTACCACCCCCATCACAAACGTTGCCGCCATCATCAGCTGTGGCGGCCTCATCAGCAACAGCGCACTATCCACCACCACGCCAACAACACTATGCCACGAGCAACGCAGTGGCGGCATTGTCGGATGCCTTTCACCACCAGCAGATGCAGCTACAGCTACAACAACAATACAAGCAGCGTTATCAACTGCAAACAGCCTATTATCACCAACAACAGCAGGCGCCGCCGTCGCGATCGCAGCAAGAAGATCAATCAGCAACGTATGTGACGTCACAACAGCCGTCTACACAATACCAACATGCGGCGGCCACAACAACAACAGTCAATCAACATGCAGCGCGCAGCAACAGACAAGCAACGCAGTCGACAGCCACATACGACACAACGAATACATCACATGCAGCAACAACAACACAGCAGCAGCAACCTGCAGCAATAGCGCACGCGTTGACACACGCCACACAGCAGCAACAACAACCGTGTCAACGGACGTGATTAGTCACGCAAAGCTCTGACCAGCGAGGCCTCTCCCGCATACCAGATGCCCAAGATCGAGCCAGACTCGAGTCGTCTCGCCGACTTCGGCATGCTGGTAACTTCCTTTCGGATTGGCGGCATGGCAACGATCGACTGAGACTCGATTCGTCTCGACGGCCACCCCATCCGAAGCGAATCATCTCAGCGGCATTTCCCGGACCGAACCAGACTCGAATCGTCTTGTCGGCCACCCCATCTGCAAGAAGACGTGGAAGAGAAAGTGCAGGAGCCAGTTAGTTAAGTTAGTTTAAGTAATTAATTGTAAACTGCATTTGCAGTAATACTGCAAGGCGGGAGAATGTTGACGCCGCCCCCGCCCAATTTCTTTCCCACGTCTGTGTCGGCAGAGCTACTCTCTTCTTCGTAGTTTTTTTTCGAAGTTTTAGTTCGCGCGCAACTAAACTCTAACTAAAAAGTTGCGCGTTCTCTCCTTTTGCGACAACGCTGCGATACAGACGTGGTAAGTGTGTTTCCAATTTTTTATAATTAAATATTTATATTACATGAAACCTTTTGTTTTCATTTAATATTTGTGGAATAAATTTGCGCCGGACGTTTCTCCACGGCCAACCACATTTTTGGAACGAGCGAGCACCGTGCTCCACCACCCGAATTATCAAGTACCTTTTTATCAGTATAGTCGAGGTCCGAAAGTGGTAAAAGCAAAGCTCTAATAATAAGCCAACAGGAGATTTCATCCATCCAGCCTTCCCCTTGACCTTTGTTCCGTCCACTAAAAGACGCACTTTGAGTACGTTAAAGCTATTCAACGACTTTGCTTTTACCGCTCTTCACCAGATAAATACGAAAAGCTTTTAAAGTATAGACTAAGGTCTGTTATATATAATGTGATTATATAACTACATCGTTTACTGACTCACTGGATGATTCTAGGAGTGAGGAAAGCTCTGGCCACAAACGCTTCTTTACATATGGCGCAAGCCACTCACGACTTCCGCTCTTAGACTAAATATCCTCTGGGTAGACAAACACATTCATTTGAAGCTTGACAAGCTGGCCGACAGCAATGCTCGAAAATTTTAGTAAAAAACTGACAACTAACAGAGGGTTTCAAGACCGGTGCATACTCTCCCAGAGGGGAGACCGATTGCCAGGCCATACTTAAATTATAGAGAGAAAGCTTTTCCAGCACCCTGAGTGACAATGAAAGCATAGTATCAGGACATGGCGAAATCGCTTTCCCAATTGATGACGTTGAAGCAAACGTTCCATTGCCCCACCATGAAGAATTTCGAATAGCATTACCCATCTATACAACAACAAAAGGGTGGGGGTCGATAGATTGCTGGCCGAGCTATTCAAACACGGCGGCAAAGATTAGATAAGGAGCATACATCAGCATCTTTGTAGAAAGGTTATCCGACGATTGGAATTTAAGTGTGTTCTGTCTAATTCATAAAATGGGAGGCGCCACAATCTGCGTCAACTACCGTGAGACAAACCTCCTCAACATAGCGTTTGAGGTTCAATTGCGCATATTGTGTAAAAGATTTAAGCCCACCGTCAACAAAATTATAGGACCTTATCTGAGAACCTTTAAGCATGGAAAATAAACAATTGACCAGATATTCACCATGCGACAAGTCTTAAAAAGCCCCCTATGAAAAGAAGAGCGACACACACCACCTCTTCATCGATTTAAAAGCTGCTTTTAACAGCACAAAAAAGAGCTGCCTCTATGACGCTTCGTCTGAATTTGGTATCGCGGAAAAGTAATAGCGAAGCGAAGCAAATGGATTTGATAGTGAACGAGGGCAAGACGAAATATCTCCTGTCGTAAAACAAACAGTCGGCGGAAGGCTTCATTGTCTTTTGCGCATTGTCCATAGAGAACACCGCATTCGATGGAAGAATGAGCTGTTTGAGATATACGACAACGTTGACATAGTTCAGCGAATTAAAAGACAGTGGCTACATCATGTCTAGGTCATGTCGTCCGAATGGACGAAAACACTCCAGCTCTGAAAGTATTCGACGCCGTATCCGCCAAGGGAAGCAGAGGAAGTGGAAGACCTCCACTCCGTAGGAAAGATTAGGTGGAAAGGAATCTCCAATTTTCACCAAGCAGCGAAAGGAAGAATAATTGGCGCGCTATTATAAACTCTGATATAACCGCGTAAGCGGAGTCCACACCAATAAAGAAGAAGTAGAAGGAGAATTCAAAAAAGACCGACAAACTGCAAAGTGAGGTGAAAAGGCTGTTAACTCGGCAATCTGTACTACGTGTGCTGATAATAACTTTTATACAAAGGAGTCAAAATACAAAGTTGCTAGACCCTTGAACAAAATTCTTTTAAGCTGTCAAGACATTTATTTTTTTCGTAACCGAGTAATAATATGGAAGAGAACCATCAACTTTTCATTTTGAGATTCGTGGTTCAAATAATCTAATACATGTTAGGGTATCTATGGGACTCGCGGAGTGTTCCATGTATTTGAATATTCGAAATTTTGGGGGTGTGAAAATTAATAGGTCTGACCGATGGATAGATACTAGTGGTGTGATCTCCAATTTGGATAATGGAATAATAAGAGTCTTTTGGTGTATATCCATGTAATTAGTTTAGATGGCGGAGCCCACTACAGTGTCCGCCAAGCGGATATCAATGCATTTAAACAAAGCCAATAAGTGTGCTCACAACAAGTAATATATTTATATATACAGTCAGCCAGGCGGCTTTAAGATCTGTAAAGTATTTTAGGGTTTCGTCAAAGTTAGTTCAAAAATTCCTTGATCTATTAGTGGATCTAATATCCTATTTCACCAGGTTGCAGGTTTATGCACTGTGTTTCAGGATACATTGATGAGCAAGCACCATTTTACAAATAGACTCTGGTAGAGAAGGTAGGTAGGTAGGTAGGAGTGTAGCCCTATCGAGCTCAATTAGCACTGATGTGCCATTTTTATACACTATTCGTAGAAACCTCCTGTGTCTGCTATTACGTTTCACCTACTCTCTCAAACCATTTTGAGATTTCAATGAAACTACTTATGTCCGATATGCTTTTGGTGGAAATCCATTCAAGATTTGGTGCTTGGTGGATTCCGAGTGCTTTGTGTCGGATCTGTGCTAGAGCTGGGCATTCGCAGAGAAATTGGAAGATTGTTTCCTTGTTCCCTGCTACTCCGCAGCCACGGCAGATATCGTTGTGGGGCATACCCATTTTGGACGCATGTTCCCCAAATGGCCAATGCCCCGTTGTGGTAGCTGTTATTCTGTAAATACTTCTTCTTGACCTATTTAATAAGTCGTTGGTTCTTTTCCTGTCATATGTTGGCCATAATTGTTTAGTTATGACGCATTTTGTATCTGTTATTTGCAACTTGTTGAAATTGTCTATGGATCTCTCCTTTGATCGATCCTAGCGGGCTTGGTATTAGCACCGCCTCGGATTCGTTCAGGAAAGCTCCCGCCTTTGCCAACTCATCTGCTTTTTCGTTACCGAAAATGTTCCTGTGGCCGGGAACCCAGATCAAGTTTAGTTGGAGCTTGTCTTTTATTGAGCTTAGTGCTCTCTTGCAGTTTTGAACTATACTGGAATTTGTCATGGGTGAAGACAGTACCAGGAGGGCCGCCTGGCTATCCGTAAATATAGTTGCTTTATGTATATCCCCGTGGTTTTCTAATAGAACTTCGCAGGCTTTTTCTATGCCTAGTACTTCTGCTTGGAAGATGCTAGCCGAGTTCGGTAGACGTATAGAAAGAGATATGCCCAGATCAGCGGAGAATACCCCCGTGCCCACTCCGCAGTCCATTTTGGACCCGTCGGTATAGACTGAGGTGGTAGAATTACACTATGTCCGTAGTTCTGCTGATTCCAACCTCCCAATTCTTTTATTCTTATCGCCACAATAGCAGCTGTTTTTTGAATAAAAATGTCCATTGGTAGTTGATGCAGGATCACATTGAGCGCATCAGTCGGACATGACCTGATTGCGCCCGTAACACCCGCACATGCTGTTCTTTGTATTCCATTTAATTTTCTAATGTTGTATTGTTTGTTTAGCGCTGGCCGCCATACCAGAGCTCCATATGTAAGTATGGGATTTATGACCGTCGTGTACATCCACATGATTATACTTGGTTTGAGGCCCCAATTCTTGTTGACGATTTTCTTACAAGTATAGTAGGCCATGTATGCTTTGTTTATTCTTTTTTCTATGTTTATTTTCCAGGACAGTTTGGTGTCAATCACCACCCCCAAGTATTCAGCTGTTGGGGATAGGGTGAGTGTTGTGCTGTTTAGTACCGGAAGTTGATACTGAGGTATTTTGGTTCTGCCTGTGAATAGCATTAGTTCTGTTTTGTTCGGGTTAACTCCTAGACCATTGCTTTTAGCCCATAAGTTTAACCTACGAAGTGCTATTTCCATAACCTCGCTGACTGTTGAAGGAAGCAAACCTGATACCAACAACACTATATCGTCTGCATACGCTACTGCTTTCACTCCTCCACCGTTTAGTTGGAGGAGTATTTCGTTCAGTGCTACAACCCATAGAAGCGGAGAGAGAACCCCTCCTTGAGGCGTCCCTCTACTCACATAACTTGTTTGTGTTGCAGCGCCGTTTGAAGCTATAATCTTCCTATTCTTGAGCATCGATAGTATCCATCTGCACACAGTGTCATCTATGCCCCCATGCGCCAGAGAATTAATTATCGTATTTACTTCTGTGTTATTGAAGGCGCCCTCTATGCCTAGAAAAGCAGCCATGGTGTATTGTTTGTGGTGTAGTGATTTTTCAATCACACTTATCACCTCGTGAAGGACGGTTTCGGTTAATCGGCCCTTTATGTGCGCATGTTGGGACTTCGATAACTTCCCCGCCATTATTGTTCTTACGTGTAGATCTATTAGCCTTTCTAGTACCTTCAGCATAAATGAGGTAAGGCTTATAGGTCTAAAATCCTTGGCATTCTCGTGTGTTCTTCTGCCTGGTTTCGGAAGGAACACAACTTTGCTCCTTTTCCAACTTCTTGGGATGTAAGATAGTTGAATGCTCGCTTTGTATATATTTTCAAGCCTTAGAACCATTGGTTCTACCAGTTTTTGCAGCATTATGGGCATAATCCCATCAGGACCTGCCGCTTTAAATGGTGCAAAACTATTTATGGCATATTTGATTTTCATTTTGTCTACTATTTGGCTTCGATAGTCAGCTGCGTTCACCGGTGATTCTAGTTGAACCCTCGTTCAAGGTGTTTGCTGACTCCCGGGGAAGTGTGTTGTGATTAGTACCTCCAGGGACTCTTTTGCCGAGGAGGTCCAATCACTTCCCTCCGCCCTAATATAGGCAGTATTAATATGGTCTTTGGATAGCATTTTACTCAGCCGAGCGGCTTCTCTGCAGCTTTCTATCGATGTGCAGAAGGATCGCCATGAGTCATTTTAAGCTTTCCTGACTGCTTTTTTGTATTCCTTCATAATGTCTTTATATGGCTGTCAAATTTTGGTTCTAAAACTCTCATTGAAAGCTTTCCTTAGTTGTGTTCTCAAATTCTTGAGTTAACTGTTCCACCAAGGAAAAGGCTTTCTCTTTTTCAAAACTGTTAGCGGAGTAGTTTTGTTAAAAGTTGTGATTAAGATTTTTTCCAACTTCTCTACTTCTGAATCTAGTTCCTCGGGATTTCTGATACTCTTATTGCCTCCCTTTTCGAGGCATTTTGTTGCTATACTGCTAAATTTTCCCCATGCCGTTCTTCTAGGGTTCCGGTATGTGAGAGGCGCACTGTACCTCTCGCGGATGCTGAAGAGTATCCAGGAGTGATCCGACATGGAAGGCTCATCGGATACCCTCCAGTTATCCACAACGAGACTGTCTGTGTCTGTTGATAGCGTGAGGTGAAGAACTTCCTCCCACCCCGGAAACCTATCCGATCTTGGGAAGATAAAAGTTGGCTTATCGCCCTTGTTGCATATACTTAGATTACTATTCAAAATATACTCCAAGAGTGACTCACCTCTGGTGTTTATACTGGAGCTGCCCCATACGATGTGCCTTGCATTTGCATCACACCCTATTAGGACATCATCCTTCTTGTTCTCCTCTACTAGCCTGGGAGCGGCGCCGGTGGTATGTCTTCGTCATGGACCAAGAAGAAGGGCTTTTCCTTCTGTTCCACCTTTACCACTGTGATATCTGCTGTGCTGTAATTAGGACAAAGAAATGCATTTATACTTTTATTGATAAGAATGCATGCCCTAGGTTTACCTCTGTGCCGTGTGTAAAACAGGTTATAGTTGCTGCTGTTTAGCCCTTTTATGGTATTTTCATTGACCCAGGGCTCCTGTGTTAGTCTGATGTCGATGCCCCCCTCTTTCACGAGGGTTGTCAGATTCGCTGTAGCACTCTTCGAGTGCTGCAGGTTAATCTGTACGCGTCTTATGTTGTTGTTATTGGGCATCTCGGGCTTCTTCAATGCCCACATTCCTTAGCAACTGGCTGGCGTCGTCGACCTCTTCCGTGTCGTCTTCGTCAGCCGCTTGTCGCCTTGGAAGATTTTTAGTCTTGCCTTGCGTATTCCAAAGCTGATTTTGTTGTCAGTCTTCTTCAGAGCCTCAATGGACTCATCGCAAATGGCCACTAGTATTGGCTTGCTTGCTTTGTTCGGTTTTTCCTCCTTTATAAGCTGCCACTCATCTATACCAGGTATAGATTTGTTCTGCAGCTTAATGCACATCAAGAGTTTTTCGCCTGGCTCCTCTAGTGGGGGTAACCAAGAATATCCCTGGCGGGTATAAGTCTCAATTGGAGGCCTACAAAGGCATTGCTAATTTTAGCAACACTACCCGTCAGGAAATCTAGCGAGGCCTGGTCCGCGCACTAGATGACCCTGTAGCCCCTGAGGGTCTCAGAGGAGTCAAACTCCGGGTGCGGACCCGCAGGATTGTCGAGTACATAGCTTAGCACCATACTCGACAATCTGACGTCGATCTCCACCCATCTCTCCTGGATAGTGCTCGGAGAGGAGGATTTCCCATCTATAATGGCCACCTGCAGGCCATCCCTGGCTACACTGTAGAAATGCCTTGCCGTTGTTGTGCTGCTGTGTTCACCCTCACTCCTCCTCGGTTTTTTGGGCTGAGTTCCGGGTACTTCTGTGGTGGAGCGATTTCTCTTCTGAGAAGTGCTCTCTCGTTTGCTCTCTTCTTGAGGTTGTGATTGCTTCCTTTTCAGCGCTTTGTTTCAGCCTCATCAACTGGGGTACCGGCTGCCTGGTCTTTGGCTATCTTCCCTAGTATGAAGACCGCCCTCTGGTACCGGTTTTCCCTCAGCTGATTCTGGGATTTTTTGC
Source organism: Bactrocera zonata (assembly GCA_037783105.1). Lineage (NCBI taxonomy): Eukaryota > Metazoa > Arthropoda > Insecta > Diptera > Tephritidae > Bactrocera > Bactrocera zonata. The sequence continues at coordinate 8,787 of JBAWJQ010001242.1, read as the reverse complement.
TTTTCTTTTTGCTCTCTAATTTAGCCGTCAGTGCACTTTGGTTGGTGCTCATGGCAGCCTTGGAGGTGGACGCCTCCTGCCTTAAATTTGATGTTTTCTCTGCTGTATCTACCGGTGTACTTTGGTTGCTACGTCCGGTAGTACTCTTACTTGTCTCCTGGCTGGAGGCAAGCAGTTCGTCCTCCTCGGATCCCGTAATAGGATTCCTGTAACTCATGTCCGTAGTCGTCGCTGTTGTCGTCATGATTGTTGTTGTAGTTGTTGATATGTTGTTGGTTACGTTCATGTTTTGGTCCCACGAGTAAGCCGGAAAGGGTTGGTCACTCGTCCGTAGAGCCGGTATACGGAGAGAAGGCTATTTATACCTTCGACCTCGCCCGAGCATCGGAGGGGACCGTTCGCGATCAGCTATTTATTACCCCCCGCTGACCATTCAGCCCTTAGCACGGGTACCTCGACACCTTGGCTTAGGGTGGTGTTGGTTCGGGTATCCTCATAATTCCACAATAGGAGATGGGCGTAAAACCTAGGGTTTATTCATCCATATCACTATTGTGGGAAATTATGAAGTGTCCTTCTTAGTTCGTAAGATTAGAGTGCGTTTCCTTTGGTATGCACACTTTACTCTTATTTAAGCCCCTTCGCCACGACAAGGCGACCAAGAGAAGGAATTACTTAATATATCACCGGCAATTTGAATCGAAGAAACGTTATATACGTATATAAAGCACAGTCTCGGTAGAATCAATCCCTGACTTGCTCGAAAAGCAGGCAACGTGGCATGAATGGAATATGGGCCGCACATTCCGTCTATTAAAATTTTAAAAAGGAATTAAATAAGAACTTTAGAAGGACTACCGACAGGTCACCGTGTAATGAACAGACATGCCAGTAGACTAGGAACGCTATATATCAACTATTATAACTAGAAGCAGTAAGAAAGTAGAAGAGGATTGTAAGATTCTATATACTAAAAGAATATCAGCTATACGTCGTGAGTTCCTTGGTGATATTACCTTATTTTCCCAGATAAAACTATTCGTACTGATGTACAGTGGTATTAAAATGGGCCTCCTAAAGGCGTGGGTGCCACTTTACCTGCCATCTACCTGCTACCTACACTTGAACTCTATTAGCTAGAACTAGCTGTGTGGCTATTCAACAACTATTGGCTCTTTTTTGGTGCTGTGCATGGTTATCTTTTGCTTTATTTCCACTTTCCGACTTATTCCAATCACTTGAAAAGGTCTAAAAATCACCTTCTGCTGGATTCCAACAAAAAAAATTTAACATTTACTTGCAACAAAAATACTAATGCCGCATGTGACAAGTTGCATGTAAACAAAATAACATTTTTCAAATATAATCCTAAAATAATTTGATTGAATGAGTATTAATTAAAATAAAATAAATGTTTCGGTTTATGTGTGCCTTCGCATTCTCACGTACACATAGAGCATAACATTTACGAGCAACTACTATACAACATTTACAGCTAAGTCGGCCACACTGCGAACGCGCATTTAAACATTAAAGCTACCTAATTGATTGTCACAAAATGTTACCAAGTTTTTGCATGCCACCACTTTAACCGCTGCAACAGTGCAACAGTGCTACAACGGTATGTTAACAGCAGTGTAGTGCAAGTTTTCGTTTAAGCGGCAACAGAGTACCGAAAGAATTGAAAGTTTGTCGCAGTTGTTGTTGTTGTTTCACACCGCATCACACAAAGACTCACATACATGCATAATTGTAAATGCTCACCGTCAGCTAAGTGTCTGCATTCATTCACATGGTGCTCTCAAATCAAGCGCCAGCTTGCATATATGTGTGTGTGTCTGGTGTCTGCCTCGCTGATTTACTTATTTATTTAGCGTAATATTCGTCCCGTGACACAGTTGCCCAATTAGCAACACTTTAGCTATGCGCATTGATTTATGGCCTTCACCACGTCCAACCGAGTGCCAAGCTGCTTTGACAACTTGTGGTCGTCCGTTGTTGGGCGCGCGAGTGTGTGTGTGTTTGGTGTCAAATGCACTTTTCGGACAGTCATATTAATACTAAGCCCTAATTGTGTCGCAGTAAGATGTGCGTTGGGTTCGAATTAATCGTATTAATTTTGATTCTTTCTAGGTTAGCTAACTAACTGTTTTGCTTTAAAATTAGTTATTCTAATTATTATGCTCTTAATATAATACCATTATTTAGAAAAGACAAGGAAGGCAGTTGATGTTTCTATCTATATACTTACGTATAATGAGTATTGGTTTAAAATATATTTATCGAAGTGAAACAATAAATCACCTTTGGTGTTTTGGTCAAAATAAATTCGGTTGTGTCTGAGCTCAGTGTTTATTGATGGTATCGTGAATTTAATCGATGTCACTCTCCATCACGGCAATGCGATCTCTTCCACGGAAACAACTGCATTTTTGAAACATCGATTTGATGAGTCATCATTCGTTTAGTCCTGCTCTGGCAACGAATGAGTTCTTTTTATTCTCCTATAAAAGACAACCCTTGTAAATACCAGCTGCTCCAATTTATTGACAAAAAACCTTATTCTGGTATTATAATACAAGTCGTTATTAGCGCTTTCAAAATAAGCTGTTATCGAGCTAATACTCGAATACTACTCGAAGCCTCGGGTGAGTTGGCCTTAAGTGCATTCAGCGAATTACTTTTAACGAGTTTAAGGGACTATACCAGTGTGACGCATGAAAAATCAGGCGATTTTCGTGAATTTTTTTAAAAGAAAATACTATATTAAATGTTTCGACGTTCTATATTAAAAGTTTTTTTTTACAAAAATATTGAAAAATAAAGGGGTTATGTTCTGTCTGCGGAAGTGCAGAAAAAAAGTACCTCAACTGCTGGCATGATTCCGGTCGAATGAGTAGCTGAAACAAGAAAATTCAAAATGTTTATTAAACTTAAGTATATTTTCTATACAATGAAATACGATCTTTGAAAAATATCAAAAATTAAGAAAATGGCGTAATTTTGAAAAAAAAAAAATCGTTTTTTACGAAAAAAATTGTCGTTTTTTTTAATGCCAAATTTACAATTTTCAACCAATCAAAAAGATCGTAGTCCATTGTATAGCAAATATATTCAACTATACCCAATTTTAATTTAAAGTCGATAGGTCAATTTCTCGTTGAGTTATGATGTCAGCAATTTTGAATAATGTCGTTTCGAGAAAAACGCGTTTAAAGTTTCACTTACATACATATGTTTGCACCTCTGAGCGGTCGCTGTTTAGAACGTTGCCATTCAAAAACTACTCAGATACGACCTTGCCATTTTCACACGATATTTTCGAATATATATTTATATAAACTATCGAAAAAGCAAAAAAAAAAATTTTTTGGAAGGTGTCACACTGGTATAGCCCCTTAATGACGCTTTCCCCGAAGCAGATACAAATTACAGTTAACCAAATTTGGCGAATACGGAAGCGTTGATATTCGTTTCATGTTTGCCTAAAAGATCCGTCACAATGTGCTAACATATGACGGCACATTTTTGTAGTGAAAAATCAACCGCAAGTCCGGTAATACCCGACGTATTGCTTCACTTAGACATCTCAGAACGCTCAAATAATACAAGTATACCTTTTGGATCTTTTATGCCTTCGGAATGAAACCAATAGTAAACTTGCCACGGCAATTAAAGAAAGGGATAAGCGAAGCTTTTTGACCAAATTCCATGTGTTTTCCTCGATTTCCGCTGATTCTTTTGGACAGTTCCGACGCTATGTTTATAAACCCTCGTTTCTTCTAAAGTAAAGATGCGTTTGATGAATGTAAAACTTTAGTTACGTGGCCAATTGAGTTTTTTGAGATCTCTATTACACTTTGACAAACTTCAAATATAGTTTATCTAAACTGACGATGTTATCGTCATTAACAGAGATGGATAGACAACTCGTGTGAGGCAAATTTTCGATGACTTCACAGCTGTTGTAAAGTTTTAACCACGTTTTAAAAACTTGACATATCTGACAATTGGTCAATTTCCCGATTTATTGAAAAAACTATGTGATATTAAATTGAAAAATATTTATAGTTCGCTTACTTACTTAATCAGTTGAGCAACGAATTGCAATAGTTAAATTAGCATGAATTCCGCTGCCAGCATCTTAAGCTGAACACAAACATGCACACTTGGTACACATATACATGTAATGCTCCTGCCAAAAATTTCCATTATTGCCTTCTGGCTGTTTACCTCGCGTCAATTCAACCTCCGCTCAAAGCGCAGATGCAACAATTGACCACAACCTGACTGAGCGAATGCAGCGACGAATGACCTAATGTGCTGCGGCCCAAAGAGAAATGCGTGGCATGCTGCAGCAACTCTAAATCAAATGATGTGACACAGCTGGCACGGCAAGCAAATGAACGTTAAGGACATTAATAAAAGCGACAAAAACAGTAGCTATGGCAGTTACAACAACGGTGGCAAAAATTGCAAATTCATAAATGGGCGGCTCTCCAGATATACAAACACACGTGGAAATGCGCGGGTACGAGTTTAAGTGCGACGGTGCTGGGTCCGGTGCCGGGTCCGGTGCCACATGGCGTATACGTAATTTGAATTGATGATGGATTTGCTGGCAACAATGCGGCAGCCGCGGAAGTATAGCAAGAAAAGAAACAACCACGCTCAAACAAAGTAAAAAATGCGGCAATTTGCTTACGCGCAACAACAAGAAAAGTGTATACACAAAACTCAACACCTGTTGCAACATGCATATCAGCGCTTGCTTGCCACAATTGCTCGTACATACGTATGTTTACTTGTCGAGAAAAATCATTGTATGCCATATGTACGTATGTCAGGGACTGCGGCAGCTGTTGCATAGCCCCGGGCAGCCATGTATGATTGCAAGGTAATGTCAGCCCTGCCACAAGTAACACAAATCCACACTTTCAATGCAGTCATGCGAAATATATGTGCGGTGCTGTTGCATGCAACATTGATTTAGTGTTGCGGCAGCTGATAATTTGTTGGGCGTTCTCATATGTCGTCATATGTCCAGGTGTGAGTATGTTTGCTGGGGTCTCCGTTTATACTTTAATACTTGCAAATTTGCGGTTACTGAGGCTGAATTAGGAAAAGCAACAACAACAAAAGCAAGTGACAGCAACACGGAATTGTTGCACTTTGACTTAAATGTCATTGAGAATAGCAGTTATTTTTTATTTTGTATGTTTTTGTAATGAAAATCTCACGTGTGACTTGTTGAATGCATTTAAGGTAAAACAACGCCAACAAAGTGACGAGCTTTTACTCGATTTTACCTTATATCCTGCTTGCCACATAGAATTACTCTCGCTTTAGCTTTTAAAGTTTAATAATTACCAATGATCACACGAAGTCTCATCCTCAAACAACTATTTCGAGTACTCATATGTACTTTTTGATGTCAAATATTGTTATTATTATAATAGCAACGAACAGCATTCCAACTCTGAAGTGTTTTCGAAATTTGTGGTGATTTTGTTAAGAAGAATAAATAAGAAAAACCATTAACTGTGGTTGCTCCAAAGCTATAATATCCCTAACTTTGAATTTTTTATGGCATAAAATTATATAAACAGATAATTGTTCTGATTTTGATAGCAAAGCTTGTATGATTGCTATATTCTATAGTAGTCTGATCTGAACAATAAGTTTGGAAATTATAGTAATGCCTTGAACCTGTGTTGAATTTCGTGAAGATATCTCGACAAATTAAAAAGTTGGATATACTCGTACATGGACTTGACTCATATAGTTATTTGTAGCTATATGTTATCGCTTTGCGATCTACACGATTTCTTCGGAGAGTTTAGTGATGTCTTGGGTAATAACCTCTGTCAAATTTAATGAAGATACCCTTTCAAATAAAATAATTTTTTTGCAAGGACTTGAGGGAGTAGTTCACATATATAGAGACCGGCTGATCGTTTATATGCATATTATCTAGGGTCTTCGAAATTTCCTTCTGGGCGTAACAAGCTCCGTGGCCAACCTAATGTACACTCTTCAGCATATAGCAAGAAACTTATAGAGTGGCTGAAGGCTATGGAAAAGTCTACAAGTCCATATTGAAATGTCGAGAGTTGTTGATAAACCTTTTCAGTTGGCTTTTTTGCCATAAGAAAAAGTTTCAGGATTTCAGGTCACAGATGCTCTTCCTAGCTGAAGTGACCGCTTTAAGGTAACATTAGATCTACTGGTTCGAACTGCAGCCTTGTTCAGAGCGATGGATATTCACTTGGGCTCACTGACCATGTACTAGAGATTAGTATGTTTATATAGGACATTTTCCTCTGTCATCGTGTAAGTTCTCCATGAGATCTTAGCGAAACTTCAGGAAACTGTATGTCTGATTTTCTCACTCAGTCAGGTATTTCAGTAAGGTGAACTGTAGAGATTAAGAATGGTTTTGCAATTCACTACTGAATGGGTAACCTTGAGACGGCAAGCTCCGGTCAACTACTAGCTAGGATGCAATTGCATGATTTTTTTGATCCATAGCAAATAGCAAGATTTCTAGTGAGCTGCTCGCCCTCAGCAAAGTTCACCTTTCAATAACTGCAAGAGTTCTAACTGGAAACGGCCGATTGTTATTCATGCGGTAAGATTGAAAACTTTACTGGGTGCCAGCTGCACGAGCTGCTTGGAGCAAAATGATGTAGTCATCTCAAGACTTCTTTCTCATCCTTCCAGCTTTTGCTACTTCTACGCTAAAATAACTTGGATGTCTTACTTTTAAAAGTCCGTGTAAAGTAGTCGAAATGGAAATAAAGCACCTGAGCAGATTTGTGCTTGGTTCAAGGCCCCTTGTTGAGAACTAAAATTCAGCTACAGTAGTTTTCATCTGGTTTCAAACAGACCTGTATACAGCAGTCCAAGTGTTATCCCCAATCTTGGAATCAGACATATCATCGACCCCATCCTAACCAGGCCACAAGAAAGTTTTCTTCGGTCTAGAGCTGCAAAAATCTACTCAAACTTTGAATTGAATTGATCCTGTCTTCATTTATACAACTGTCACACCACCACCGTCCAATATGCGATATCCATTTCAATTGCAGGCCATTTTGGTATAGAATTACCAGGCTAGCTTTTAATGCCTTGTTTTGCTGTCATTTTATTGGTAGCTCAAATACACTTCGCGTCATCAGGTTAGCACACCGCTGGTTTTACTAGTTTTGGCTAATTTAATTTAAAACTAAAGAAGCTAAAGCTCTAATTATTTTAGTGGTTATAAACAAATAAATTTTCTACTAAATAAAACAAAAATTAATGATTTTCTATTTATCATTTTTTTTCTTTTAAATTTATTTTTCAAATCAACCAAAAAATTAACAATTTCATTTAGGTCATCAGGTTAGCACACATCACTTTTTTTTTTTATTTTTTTAACCTTTTCAGATGAGAACTTATTTCTAAACTTATATATTTAATAATTTACATATTTTTTAATAGTTTTTATAATGAGTCGATCCTCCTTTGTTGAGAATGATTTCAAAGATGCGGTTTGGAAGCGATTCGTATAACTTCCCAATATAGTTCAAAGAAATAGCTGACCATGCACTTTTAATGCCTTCAATTAATTCCTCTTTGGTGGAATATTGTCTACCGGACTAGTAAACTTTGCGAGCCAGCCACCCCAACACGTTTTCGATTATATTTATGTCCGGTGAGTAAGGCGGCCACTGTAATAAATCGACATTTTGTGCTTCAATCCAAGACTTAATCATCCGGGCAGTGTGAATCGGAGCATTGTCGTGTTGGAAGCGCCATGGTACATTTCCAAACAAACTTTTAAAATGAGGAAAAGCCGTTTCGAGTACGTTTTTATATGTATTTGCATTCATATTCGTGTTTAAAAATTGCAGGTCGCACGTACCACAGTAGGAGATGGCTCCCCACACCATTACTCCGTCCACACGACTATGAAGTCGATCCAAATGATGTTCCTCCTTCCGAAGATCATGGAAGTAATAATTGTATCCATCGGGTCCTTCTAAATTAAATTTCTTTTCATCTGAAAAGACAACATAGTGCCAATCAGACTTCCAGGCCATGTGTTCTCGCGAGAAATTTAGTCGTAATTCCTTTCGTGCGCCGTTAAGTGGTGGTTTTTTCTCTTCAAGTGTGAAGCATTCCTTGTAACTCTTTGAATAGTAGATAAACTTGCTTTTACGCCAAAATTTGTCCTGATCTTTGCGGTCGACTCGTGAGAGTTGGATGCTTCTCTCAAAATCGCTCTCTTATCAATATCGGAAAGCACTTTATTATTACCGCCTTTATTATTTCGACCATATCCCGAGTTATTACGTAAGAAATTGTATATAACTTTTCGACTCCTGCCGGTTTTTTTTGATATTTCAGTTATTGAAAGCTTTAACTCTTCAAAGGCTTCGATTTTTGCTTTCTCTTCAACCGATAACGCTTTTCCTTTATCCATATTAATGAAAATTGATCACGTGAGCAGTACAAAAAATTTGGTGTCAATAAGTATTCAACTTCCGAAGATAAATTAAAGACAAATTGCATGTGCTAACCTGATGATGCAAAAATTGCGTCATTTTCCGATTAAACTTAGAAGAAAATAACAAAAATCAAATAACGGGACATTATTATCGCATGTTCTCTTTGCCAGTGATAGTGCATACACAGATGAAAGAAATAGAAAACAATAAAGTAGCAGCTAGTTAACAACAACAAAAACAGAAGCAATCATATTCGGCTGATGAAGATGTGCTAACCTGATGACGCAAAGTG